>JADLZK010011997.1:0-112596 GCA_015847255.1 Hyparrhenia diplandra | reverse complement strand
AACAAGTGGTACTTTTGAGGCCTATGACAAGTGATTCTTAGAAAAAACTCTCTAATGGTCCACTTGTTCAAATTTAGGTTCTCTAGGGTGAGGCATTTGATTCCACAAATCACGAAAAAAAGTCTAGCTCATTCTATAGCCGGATTGGAAACTTCTCTTTGTTTTGAGTTCACGCTGAAATCAGCGGCAAAGCACTCCCTAATGTCACATCTAGAAACATATATTAACGGTTCGGGAACGCAATGTAATTGATCCTACCATCATCTAACCTATCCACCCTAACTTCCTATGTACCTTTCGTGTCGCTCCCTTCTTGTTTCGCAGACGTAGGTCGATTAAAGAGATTTTCGATGGAATTCCAAGATTTCACTCTAAACAAGTGCTACTTTGAGGCCTATGACAAATGATTCTTAGAAAAAACTCTCTAATGGTCCACTTGTTCAAATTTAGGTTCTCTAGGGTGAGGCATTTGATTCCACAAATCGCCAAAAAGTCTAGCTCATTCTATAGCCGGATTGAAAACTTCTTTTTGTTTTGAGTTCACGCCAAATCAGCGCAAAGACTCCCCTAATGTCACATCTAGAAACATATATTAACGGTTTCGGAACGCAATGTAATTGATCCTACCATCATCTAACCTATCCACCCTAACTTCCTATGTACCTTTCGTGTGTTCCCCTTCTTGTTTCGCACGTAGGTCCATTACGTAGATTTTCGATGGAATTCCAAGATTTCACTCTAAACAAGTGCTACTTTGAGGCCTATGACAAGTGATTCTTAGAAAAAACTCTAATGGTCCACTTGTTCAAATTTAGGTTCTCTAGGGTGAGGCATTTGATTCCACAACCGCAAAAAGTCTAGCTCGATTCTATAGCCGGATTGGAAACTTCTTTTGTTTTGAGTTCACGCTGAAATCAGCAAAAACTCTCCCTAATGTCACATCTAGAAACATATATTAACGGTTCGAACGCAATGTAATTGATCCTACCATCATCTAACCTATCCACCCTAACTTCCTATGTACCTTTCGTGTCGCTCCCCTTCTTGTTTCTGCATTTAGGTCCATTACGTAGATTTTCGATGGAATTCCAAGATTTCACTCTAAACAAGTGCTACTTTGAGGCCTATGACAAGTGATTCTTAGAAAAAACTCTCTAATGGTCCACTTGTTCAAATTTAGGTTCTCTAGGGTGAGGCATTTGATTCCACAAATCGTGAAAAAAGTCTAGCTCATTCTATAGCCGGATTGGAAACTTCTTTGTTTTGAGTTCACGCTGAAATCAGCGCAAAGACTCCCTAATGTCACATCTAGAAACATATATTAACGTTCGAACGCAATGTAATTGATCCTACCATCATATAACCTATCCACCCTAACTTCCTATGTACCTTTCGTGTCGCTCCCTTCTTGTTTCGCATGTAGGTCGACATTACGTAGATTTTTTCGATGGAATTCCAAGATTTCACTCTAAACAAGTGCTACTTTGAGGCCTATGACAAATGATTCTTAGAAAAAATCTCTAATGGTCCACTTGTTCAAATTTAGGTTCTCTAGGGTGAGGCATTTGATTCCACAACCGCGAAAAAGTCTAGCTCGATTCTATAGCCGGATTGAAAACTTCTTTTGTTTTGAGTTCACGCTGAAATCAGCGCAAAGACTCCCTAATGTCACATCTAGAAACATATATTAACGGGTTCGGGAACGCAATGTAATTGATCCTACCATCATCTAACCTATCCACCCTAACTTCCTATGTACCTTTCGTGTCGCTCCCCTTCTTGTTTTGGTACGTAGGTCGCATTACGTAGATTTTCGATGGAATTCCAAGATTTCACTCTAAACAAGTGCTACTTTGAGGCCTATGACAAGTGATTCTTAGAAAAAATCTCTAATGGTCCACTTGTTCAAATTTAGGTTCTCTAGGGTGAGGCATTTGATTCCACAACCGTGAAAAAAGTCTAGCTCGATTCTATAGCCGGATTGAAACTTCTCTTTTGTTTTGAGTTCACGCTGAAATCAGCGGCAAAGACTCCCTAATGTCACATCTAGAAACATATATTAACGGTTCGGGAACGCAATGTAATTGATCCTACCATCATCTAACCTATCCACCCTAACTTCCTATGTACCTTTCGTGTCGCTCCCTTCTTGTTTTGGACGTAGGTCGACACTAGATTTTCGATGGAATTCCAAGATTTCACTCTAAACAAGTGCTACTTTGAGGCCTATGACAAGTGATTCTTAGAAAAACTCTCTAATGGTCCACTTTGTTCAAATTTAGGTTCTCTAGGGTGAGGCATTTGATTCCACAACCGCGAAAAAGTCTAGCTCGATTCTATAGCCGATTGGAAACTTCTTTGTTTTGAGTTCACGCTGAAATCAGCGGCAAAGACTCCCTAATGTCAAACTCTAGAAACATATATTAACGGTTCGGGAACGCAATGTAATTGATCCTACCATCATCTAACCTATCCACCCTAACTTCCTATGTACCTTTCGTGTCGCTCCCTTCTTGTTTTGCACGTAGGCTCCATTACGTAGATTTTCGATGGAATTCCAAGATTTCACTCTAAACAAGTGCTACTTTGAGGCCTATGACAAGTGATTCTTAGAAAAACTCTCTAATGGTCCACTTGTTCAAATTTAGGTTCTCTAGGGTGATACATTTGATTCCACAAATCGCAAAAAGTCTAGCTCGATTCTATAGCCGGATTGGAAACTTCTTTTTGTTTTGAGTTCACGCTGAAATCAGCGCAAAGACTCCCTAATGTCACATCTAGAAACATATATTAACGGTTCGGGAACGCAATGTAATTGATCCTACCATCATCTAACCTATCCACCCTAACTTCCTATGTACCTTTCGTGTCGCTCCCCTTCTTGTTTCTAAGACGTAGGTCGATTACAAAGAGATTTTCGATGGAATTCCAAGATTTCACTCTAAACAAGTGCTACTTTGAGGCCTATGACAAGTGATTCTTAGAAAAAACTCTAATGGTCCACTTGTTCAAATTTAGGTTCTCTAGGGTGAGGCATTTGATTCCACAACCGCGAAAAAAGTCTAGCTCGATTCTATAGCCGGATTGGAAACTTCTTTTGTTTTGAGTTCACGCTGAAATCAGCGGCAAAGACTCCCTAATGTCACATCTAGAAACATATATTAACGGTTCGGAACGCAATGTAATTGATCCTACCATCATATAACCTATCCACCCTAACTTCCTATGTACCTTTCGTGTCGCTCCCTTCTTGTTGTTTCTAAGACGTAGGTCGCATTACGTAGATTTTCGATGGAATTCCAAGATTTCACTCTAAACAAGTGCTACTTTGAGGCCTATGACAAGTGATTCTTAGAAAAACTCTAATGGTCCACTTGTTCAAATTTAGGTTCTCTAGGGTGAGGCATTTGATTCCACAACCGCGAAAAAGTCTAGCTCGATTCTATAGCCGATTGGAAACTTCTTTTGTTTTGAGTTCACGCTGAAATCAGCGGGCAAAGACTCCCTAATGTCACATCTAGAAACATATATTAACGGTTCGAACGCAATGTAATTGATCCTACCATCATCTAACCTATCCACCCTAACTTCCTATGTACCTTTCGTGTCGCTCCCCTTCTTGTTTTGGCACGTAGGTCTAATTACGTAGAGATTTTCGATGGAATTCCAAGATTTCACTCTAAACAAGTGCTACTTTGAGGCCTATGACAAGTGATTCTTAGAAAAAATCTCTAATGGTGCACTTGTTCAAATTTAGGTTCTCTAGGGTGAGGCATTTGATTCCACAACCGCCAAAAAGTCTAGCTCGATTCTATAGCCGGATTGAAACTTCTTTTGTTTTGAGTTCACGCTGAAATCAGCGCAAAGACTCCCTAATGTCAAATCTAGAAACATATATTAACGGTTTCGGGAACGCAATGTAATTGATCCTACCATCATCTAACCTATCCACCCTAACTTCCTATGTACCTTTCGTGTCGTTCCCCTTCTTGTTTCGCACGTAGGTCGATTACGTAGATTTTCGATGGAATTCCAAGATTTCACTCTAAACAAGTGCTACTTTGAGGCCTATGACAAGTGATTCTTAGAAAAACTCTAATGGTCCACTTGTTCAAATTTAGGTTCTCTAGGGTGATACATTTGATTCCACAACCGCAAAAAAGTCTAGCTCGATTCTATTGCCGGATTGGAAACTTCTCTTTGTTTTGAGTTCACGCTGAAATCAGCGGCAGCACTCCCTAATGTCACATCTAGAAACATATATTAACGGTTCAGAAACGCAATGTAATTGATCCTACCATCATCTAACCTATCCACCCTAACTTCCTATGTACCTTTCGTGTCGGTCCCCTTCTTGTTTCTGCACGTAGGTCGCATACGTAGATTTTCGATGGAATTCCAAGATTTCACTCTAAACAAGTGCTACTTTGAGGCCTATGACAAGTGATTCTTAGAAAAACTCTCTAATGGTCCACTTGTTCAAATTTAGGTTCTCTAGGGTGAGGCATTTGATTCCACAACCGTGAAAAAGTCTAGCTCGATTCTATAGCCGGATTGGAAACTTCTTTTGTTTTGAGTTCACGCTGAAATCAGCGGCAAAGACTCCCTAATGTCACATCTAGAAACATATATTAACGGTTCGGGAACGCAATGTAATTGATCCTACCATCATCTAACCTATCCACCCTAACTTCCTATGTACCTTTCGTGTCGTCCCCTTCTTGTTTCTGCAGACGTAGGTCGACATTACGTAGATTTTCGATGGAATTCCAAGATTTCACTCTAAACAAGTGCTACTTTGAGGCCTATGACAAGTGATTCTTAGAAAAAACTCTAATGGTCCACTTGTTCAAATTTAGGTTCTCTAGGGTGAGGCATTTGATTCCACAACCGCAAAAAGTCTAGCTCATTCTATAGCCGGATTGAAACTTCTTTTGTTTTGAGTTCACGCTGAAATCAGCGGCAAAGACTCCCTAATGTCACATCTAGAAACATATATTAACGGTTCAGGAACGCAATGTAATTGATCCTACCATCATCTAACCTATCCACCCTAACTTCCTATGTACCTTTCGTGTCGCTCCCCTTCTTGTTTTCTAACGTAGGTCTCATTACGTAGATTTTCGATGGAATTCCAAGATTTCACTCTAAACAAGTGCTACTTTGAGGCCTATGACAAGTGATTCTTAGAAAAAACTCTAATGGTCCACTTGTTCAAATTTAGGTTCTCTAGGGTGAGGCATTTGATTCCACAAATCGTGAAAAAGTCTAGCTCGATTCTATAGCCGGATTGGAAACTTCTTTTTGTTTTGAGTTCACGCTGAAATCAGCGCAAAGACTCCCTAATGTCACATCTAGAAACATATATTAACGGTTCGGGAACGCAATGTAATTGATCCTACCATCATAAACCTATCCACCCTAACTTCCTATGTACCTTTCGTGTCGCTCCCCTTCTTGTTTCTGCACGTAGGTCGATTACGTAAATTTTCGATGGAATTCCAAGATTTCACTCTAAACAAGTGCTACTTTGAGGCCTATGACAAATGATTCTTAGAAAAAAATCTCTAATGGTCCACTTGTTCAAATTTAGGTTCTCTAGGGTGAGGCATTTGATTCCACAACCGCGAAAAAAAGTCTAGCTCGATTCTATAGCCGGATTGGAAACTTCTCTTTGTTTTGAGTTCACGCTGAAATCAGCGCAAAGACTCCCTAATGTCACATCTAGAAACATATATTAATGGTTCGGGAACGCAATGTAATTGATCCTACCATCATCTAACCTATCCACCCTAACTTCCTATGTACCTTTCATGTCGCTCCCCTTCTTGTTTTGGTACCTAGGTCGCCATTACGTAGATTTTCGATGGAATTCCAAGATTTCACTCTAAACAAGTGCTACTTTGAGGCCTATGACAAGTGATTCTTAGAAAAAAAACTCTAATGGTCCACTTGTTCAAATTTAGGTTCCCTAGGGTGATGCATTTGATTCCACAAATCGTGAAAAAAGTCTAGCTCGATTCTATAGCCGGATTGGAAACTTTTCTTTGTTTTGAGTTCACGCTGAAATCAGCGCAAAGACTTCCCTAATGTCACATCTAGAAACATATATTAACGGTTCAGAAACGCAATGTAATTGATCCTACCATCATCTAACCTATCCACCCTAACTTCCTATGTACCTTTCGTGTCGCTCCCTTCTTGTTTCTGCACGTAGGTCTACACGTAGATTTTCGATGGAATTCCAAGATTTCACTCTAAACAAGTGCTACTTTGAGGCCTATGACAAGTGATTCTTAGAAAAACTCTCTAATGGTCCACTTGTTCAAATTTAGGTTCTCTAGGGTGAGGCATTTGATTCCACAACCGCAAAAAAAGTCTAGCTCGATTCTATAGCCGGATTGGAAACTTCTTTTGTTTTGAGTTCACGCTGAAATCAGCGCAACACTCCCTAATGTCAAATCTAGAAACATATATTAACGGTTCGGGAACGCAATGTAATTGATCCTACCATCATATAACCTATCCACCCTAACTTCCTATGTACCTTTCGTGTCGCTCCCCTTCTTGTTTCGCACGTAGGTCGAATACGTAGATTTTCGATGGAATTCCAAGATTTCACTCTAAACAAGTGCTACTTTGAGGCCTATGACAAGTGATTCTTAGAAAAACTCTCTAATGGTCCACTTGTTCAAATTTAGGTTCTCTAGGGTGAGGCATTTGATTCCACAAATCGCGAAAAAGTCTAGCTCGATTCTATAGCCGGATTGGAAACTTCTTTTTGTTTTGAGTTCACGCTGAAATCAGCGCAAAGACTCCCTAATGTCACATCTAGAAACATATATTAACGGTTCGGGAACGCAATGTAATTGATCCTACCATCATCTAACCTATCCACCCTAACTTCCTATGTACCTTTCGTGTCGCTCCCTTCTTGTTTCTGGTACGTAGGTCGATACGTAGATTTTCGATGGAATTCCAAGATTTCACTCTAAACAAGTGCTACTTTGAGGCCTATGACAAGTGATTCTTAGAAAAAACTCTCTAATGGTCCACTTGTTCAAATTTAGGTTCTCTAGGGTGAGGCATTTGATTCCACAACCGCGAAAAAGTCTAGCTCGATTCTATAGCCGGATTGGAAACTTCTTTTGTTTTGAGTTCACGCTAAATCAGCGCAACACTCCCTAATGTCAAACTAGAAACATATATTAACGGTTCGAACGCAATGTAATTGATCCTACCATCATCTAACCTATCCACCCTAACTTCCTATGTACCTTTCGTGTGGTTCCCTTCTTGTTTCTAAGACGTAGGTCTTACATACGTAGATTTTCGATGGAATTCCAAGATTTCACTCTAAACAAGTGCTACTTTGAGGCCTATGACAAGTGATTCTTAGAAAAAAAACTCTAATGGTCCACTTGTTCAAATTTAGGTTCTCTAGGGTGAGGCATTTGATTCCACAAATCGCGAAAAAGTCTAGCTCGATTCTATAGCCGGATTGGAAACTTCTCTTTGTTTTGAGTTCACGCTGAAATCAGCGGCAAAGACTCCCTAATGTCACATCTAGAAACATATATTAACGGTTTGGGAACGCAATGTAATTGATCCTACCATCATCTAACCTATCCACCCTAACTTCCTATGTACCTTTCGTGTCGCTCCCTTCTTGTTTTTCTGGTGACGTAGGTCGGCATTACGAGATTTTCGATGGAATTCCAAGATTTCACTTAAACAAGTGCTACTTTGAGGCCTATGACAAGTGATTCTTAGAAAAAAATCTCTAATGGTCCACTTGTTCAAATTTAGGTTCTCTAGGGTGATGCATTTGATTCCACAAACCGCGGAAAAGTCTAGCTCGATTCTATAGCCGGATTGGAAACTTCTTTTGTTTTGAGTTCACGCTGAAATCAGCGGCAAAGACTCCCTAATGTCACATCTAGAAACATATATTAACGGTTTAGGAACGCAATGTAATTGATCCTACCATCATCTAACCTATCCACCCTAACTTCCTATGTACCTTTCGTGTCGCTTCCCTTCTTGTTTCTAAGCACGTAGGTGGACACGTAGATTTTCGATGGAATTCCAAGATTTCACTCTAAACAAGTGCTACTTTGAGGCCTATGACAAGTGATTCTTAGAAAAAAAAAAAATGGTCCACTTGTTCAAATTTAGGTTCTCTAGGGTGAGGCATTTGATTCCACAAATCAAGAAAAAGTCTAGCTCATTCTATAGCCGATTGGAAACTTCTTTTGTTTGAGTTCACGCTGAAATCAGCGGCAAAGACTCCTAATGTCACATCTAGAAACATATATTAACGGTTTGGGAACGCAATGTAATTGATCCTACCATCATCTAACCTATCCACCCTAACTTCCTATGTACCTTTCGTGTCGGTTCCCCTTCTTGTTTCTGCACGTAGGTAGGTCTAATACGAGATTTTTGATGGAATTCCAAGATTTCACTTTAAACAAGTGCTACTTTGAGGCCTATGACAAGTGATTCTTAGAAAAAATCTCTAATGGTCCACTTGTTCAAATTTAGGTTCTCTAGGGTGATGGCATTTGATTCCACAACCGCAAAAAGTCTAGCTCGATTCTATAGCCGGATTGGAAACTTCTTTTGTTTTGAGTTCACGCTTGAAATCAGCGCAAAGACTCCCTAATGTCACATCTAGAAACATATATTAACGGTTTAGGAACGCAATGTAATTGATCCTACCATCATCTAACCTATCCACCCTAACTTCCTATGTACCTTTCGTGTCGCTCCCCTTCTTGTTTCTGGACGTAGGTCCATTACGTAGATTTTTGATGGAATTCCAAGATTTCACTCTAAACAAGTGGTACTTTGAGGCCTATGACAAGTGATTCTTAGAAAAACTCTAATGGTCCACTTGTTCAAATTTAGGTTCTCTAGGGTGAGGCATTTGATTCCACAAATCGCGAAAAAGTCTAGCTCGATTCTATAGCCGGATTGGAAACTTCTTTTGTTTTGAGTTCACGCTGAAATCAGCGGCAAAGACTCCCTAATGTCACATCTAGAAACATATATTAACGGTTTGGGAACGCAATGTAATTGATCCTACCATCATCTAACCTATCCACCCTAACTTCCTATGTACCTTTCGTGTCGCTCCCCTTCTTGTTTCTGCACGTAGGTCCATTACGTAGATTTTCGATGGAATTCCAAGATTTCACTCTAAACAAGTGCTACTTTTGAGGCCTATGACAAGTGATTCTTAGAAAAAAATCTCTAATGGTCCACTTGTTCAAATTTAGGTTCTTAGGGTGAGGCATTTGATTCCACAACCGCAAAAAAGTCTAGCTCGATTCTATAGCCGGATTGAAAACTTCTTTTGTTTTGAGTTCACGCTGAAAAATCGCAAGACTCCCTAATGTCACATCTAGAAACATATATTAACGGTTCGAACGCAATGTAATTGATCCTACCATCATCTAACCTATCCACCCTAACTTCCTATGTACCTTTCGTGTCGCTCCCTTCTTGTTTCTGCAGACGTAGGTCGCATTACGTAGATTTTCATGGAATTCCAAGATTTCACTCTAAACAAGTGCTACTTTGAGGCCTATGACAAGTGATTCTTAGAAAAAATTCTAATGGTCCACTTGTTCAAATTTAGGTTCTCTAGGGTGAGGCATTTGATTCCACAACCGCAAAAAAGTCTAGCTCGATTCTATAGCCGGATTGGAAACTTCTCTTTGTTTTGAGTTCACGCTGAAATCAGCGCAAAAGACTCCCTAATGTCACATCTAGAAACATATATTAACGGTTCGAACGCAATGTAATTGATCCTACCATCATCTAACCTATCCACCCTAACTTCCTATGTACCTTTCGTGTCGCTCCCCCTTCTTGTTTCGCAGACGTAGGTCGCATTACGTAGATTTTCGATGGAATTCCAAGATTTCACTCTAAACAAGTGCTACTTTGAGGCCTATGACAAGTGATTCTTAGAAAAACTCTCTAATGGTCCACTTGTTCAAATTTAGGTTCTCTAGGGTGAGGCATTTGATTCCACAACCGCAAAAAGTCTAGCTCGATTCTATAGCCGATTGGAAACTTCTCTTTGTTTTGAGTTCACGCTGAAATCAGCGGCAAGACTCCCTAATGTCACATCTAGAAACATATATTAACGGTTTGGGAACGCAATGTAATTGATCCTACCATCATCTAACCTATCCACCCTAACTTCCTATGTACCTTTCGTGTCGGTTCCCTTCTTGTTTCTGCACGTAGGTCGACATTACGTAGATTTTCGATGGAATTCCAAGATTTCACTCTAAACAAGTGCTACTTTGAGGCCTATGACAAGTGATTCTTAGAAAAACTCTCTAATGGTCCACTTGTTCAAATTTAGGTTCTCTAGGGTGAGGCATTTGATTCCACAAATCCGCAAAAAAGTCTAGCTCGATTCTATAGCCGGATTGGAAACTTCTTTTGTTTTGAGTTCACGCTGAAATCAGCGCAAAAAGACTCCCTAATGTCACATCTAGAAACATATATTAACGGTTCGGAACGCAATGTAATTGATCCTACCATCATCTAACCTATCCACCCTAACTTCCTATGTACCTTTCGTGGTCGCTCCCCTTCTTGTTTTGCACGTAGGTCGCATTACGTAGATTTTCGATGGAATTCCAAGATTTCACTCTAAACAAGTGCTACTTTGAGGCCTATGACAAGTGATTCTTAGAAAAAACTCTAATGGTCCACTTGTTCAAATTTAGGTTCTCTAGGGTGAGGCATTTGATTCCACAACCGCGAAAAAAAGTCTAGCTCGATTCTATAGCCGGATTGGAAACTTCTTTTGTTTTGAGTTCACGCTGAAATCAGCGGCAAAGACTCCCTAATGTCACATCTAGAAACATATATTAACGGTTCGGGAACGCAATGTAATTGATCCTACCATCATCTAACCTATCCACCCTAACTTCCTATGTACCTTTCGTGTCGCTCCCCTTTTGTTTCTGGTACGTAGGTCCATTACGTAGATTTTCGATGGAATTCCAAGATTTCACTCTAAACAAGTGCTACTTTGAGGCCTATGACAAGTGATTCTTAGAAAAACTCTCTAATGGTCCACTTGTTCAAATTTAGGTTCTCTAGGGTGAGGCATTTGATTCCACAACCGCAAAAAAGTCTAGCTCGATTCTATAGCCGGATTGGAAACTTCTTTTGTTTTGAGTTCACGCTGAAATCAGCGGCAAAAGACTCCCTAATGTCACATCTAGAAACATATATTAACGGTTCGAACGCAATGTAATTGATCCTACCATCATCTAACCTATCCACCCTAACTTCCTATGTACCTTTCGTGTCGCTCCCTTCTTGTTTTGGTACGTAGGTCTATTACTGCACGTAGATTTTTGATGGAATTCCAAGATTTCACTCTAAACAAGTGCTACTTTGAGGCCTATGACAAGTGATTCTTAGAAAAAAAAAGTCTCTAATGGTCCACTTGTTCAAATTTAGGTTCTCTAGGGTGAGGCATTTGATTCCACAACCGCGAAAAAGTCTAGCTCGATTCTATAGCCGGATTGGAAACTTCTTTTTGTTTTGAGTTCACGCTGAAATCAGCGGCAAAGACTCCCTAATGTCACATCTAGAAACATATATTAACGGTTCAGGAACGCAATGTAATTGATCCTACCATCATCTAACCTATCCACCCTAACTTCCTATGTACCTTTCGTGTCGCTCCCCTTTCTTGTTTCTTTGGTACGTAGGTCGATTACGTAGATTTTCGATGGAATTCCAAGATTTCACTCTAAACAAGTGCTACTTTGAGGCCTATGACAAGTGATTCTTAGAAAAAACTCTAATGGTCCACTTGTTCAAATTTAGGTTCTCTAGGGTGAGGCATTTGATTCCACAACCGCAAAAAAGTCTAGCTCGATTCTATAGCCGGATTGGAAACTTCTTTTGTTTTGAGTTCACGCTGAAATCAGCGGCAAAGACTCCCTAATGTCACATCTAGAAACATATATTAACGGTTCGGGAACGCAATGTAATTGATCCTACCATCATCTAACCTATCCACCCTAACTTCCTATGTACCTTTCGTGTCGCTCCCCTTCTTGTTTCTAAGACGTAGGTCTACACGTAGATTTTCGATGGAATTCCAAGATTTCACTCTAAACAAGTGCTACTTTGAGGCCTATGACAAGTGATTCTAGAAAAAAAATCTCTAATGGTCCACTTGTTCAAATTTAGGTTCTCTAGGGTGAGGCATTTGATTCCACAACCGTGAAAAAGTCTAGCTCGATTCTATAGCCGGATTGGAAACTTCTTTTGTTTTGAGTTCACGCTGAAATCAGCGGCAAAAGACTCCCTAATGTCACATCTAGAAACATATATTAACGGTTCGGGAACGCAATGTAATTGATCCTACCATCATCTAACCTATCCACCCTAACTTCCTATGTACCTTTCGTGTCGCTCCCTTCTTGTTTCTGCACGTAGGTCTAATACGTACGTAGATTTTCGATGGAATTCCAAGATTTCACTCTAAACAAGTGCTACTTTGAGGCCTATGACAAGTGATTCTTAGAAAAACTCTCTAATGGTCCACTTGTTCAAATTTAGGTTCTCTAGGGTGAGGCATTTGATTCCACAAATCGCGAAAAAGTCTAGCTCGATTCTATAGCCGGATTGGAAACTTCTTTTGTTTTGAGTTCACGCTGAAATCAGCGCAAAGACTTCCTAATGTCACATCTAGAAACATATATTAACGGTTCGGGAACGCAATGTAATTGATCCTACCATCATCTAACCTATCCACCCTAACTTCCTATGTACCTTTCGTGTCGTTCCCCTTCTTGTTTTGGTGACGTAGGTCGATTAGAGATTTTTCTGATGGAATTCCAAGATTTCACTCTAAACAAGTGCTACTTTGAGGCCTATGACAAGTGATTCTTAGAAAAAACTCTCTAATGGTCCACTTGTTCAAATTTAGGTTCTCTAGGGTGAGGCATTTGATTCCACAACCGCGAAAAAAGTCTAGCTCGATTCTATAGCCGATTGGAAACTTCTTTTGTTTTGAGTTCACGCTGAAATCAGCGGCAAAGACTCCCTAATGTCACATCTAGAAACATATATTAACGGTTCGGGAACGCAATGTAATTGATCCTACCATCATCTAACCTATCCACCCTAACTTCCTATGTACCTTTCGTGTCGCTCCCTTCTTGTTGTTTCGTAGACGTAGGTCTCCACATACGAGATTTTCGATGGAATTCCAAGATTTCACTCTAAACAAGTGCTACTTTGAGGCCTATGACAAGTGATTCTTAGAAAAAAAACTCTAATGGTCCACTTGTTCAAATTTAGGTTCTCTAGGGTGAGGCATTTGATTCCACAAATCGCGAAAAAAGTCTAGCTCATTCTATAGCCGGATTGGAAACTTCTTTTGTTTTGAGTTCACGCTGAAATCAGCGCAAAGACTCCCTAATGTCACATCTAGAAACATATATTAACGGTTCGGGAACGCAATGTAATTGATCCTACCATCATCTAACCTATCCACCCTAACTTCCTATGTACCTTTCGTGTCGCTCCCTTTCTTGTTTCGACGTAGGTCGACATTACGTAGATTTTCGATGGAATTCCAAGATTTCACTCTAAACAAGTGCTACTTTGAGGCCTATGACAAGTGATTCTTAGAAAAACTCTCTAATGGTCCACTTGTTCAAATTTAGGTTCTCTAGGGTGAGGCATTTGATTCCACAAATCAAAAAAGTCTAGCTCGATTCTATAGCCGGATTGGAAACTTCTTTTGTTTTGAGTTCACGCTGAAATCAGCGGCAAAGACTCCCTAATGTCACATCTAGAAACATATATTAACGGTTCGGGAACGCAATGTAATTGATCCTACCATCATCTAACCTATCCACCCTAACTTCCTATGTACCTTTCGTGTCGTTCCCCTTCTTGTTTCTGGTACGTAGGTCGATTACGTAGATTTTTCGATGGAATTCCAAGATTTCACTCTAAACAAGTGCTACTTTGAGGCCTATGACAAGTGATTCTTAGAAAAACTCTCTAATGGTCCACTTGTTCAAATTTAGGTTCTCTAGGGTGAGGCATTTGATTCCACAAATCGCAAAAAAAGTCTAGCTCGATTCTATAGCCGGATTGGAAACTTCTTTTTGTTTTGAGTTCACGCTGAAATCAGCGGCAAAAGACTCCCTAATGTCACATCTAGAAACATATATTAACGGTTCGAAACGCAATGTAATTGATCCTACCATCATCTAACCTATCCACCCTAACTTCCTATGTACCTTTCGTGTCGTTCCCCTTTGTTGTTTTGCACGTAGGTCGCATTACGTAGATTTTCGATGGAATTCCAAGATTTCACTCTAAAACAAGTGCTACTTTGAGGCCTATGACAAGTGATTCTTAGAAAAAAACTCTAATGGTCCACTTGTTCAAATTTAGGTTCTCTAGGGTGAGGCATTTGATTCCACAACCGCACAAAAAGTCTAGCTCGATTCTATAGCCTGATTGGAAACTTCTTTTGTTTTGAGTTCACGCTGAAATCGGCAAAGACTCCCTAATGTCACATCTAGAAACATATATTAACGGTTCGGGAACGCAATGTAATTGATCCTACCATCATCTAACCTATCCACCCTAACTTCCTATGTACCTTTCGTGTCGCTCCCCTTCTTGTTTCGCATAGATCGTAGGTCGCAATAGAGATTTTCGATGGAATTCCAAGATTTCACTCTAAACAAGTGCTACTTTGAGGCCTATGACAAGTGATTCTTAGAAAAAACTCTCTAATGGTCCACTTGTTCAAATTTAGGTTCTCTAGGGTGAGGCATTTGATTCCACAAATCGCGAAAAAGTCTAGCTCGATTCTATAGCCGGATTGGAAACTTCTCTTTGTTTTGAGTTCACGCTGAAATCAGCGGCAAAGACTCCCTAATGTCACATCTAGAAACATATATTAACGGTTCGGGAACGCAATGTAATTGATCCTACCATCATCTAACCTATCCACCCTAACTTCCTATGTACCTTTCGTGTCGCTCCCCTTCTTGTTTCTAAGACGTAGGTCGATTACGTAGATTTTCGATGGAATTCCAAGATTTCACTCTAAACAAGTGCTACTTTGAGGCCTATGACAAGTGATTCTTAGAAAAACTCTCTAATGGTCCACTTGTTCAAATTTAGGTTCTCTAGGGTGAGGCATTTGATTCCACAACCGCAAAAAAAGTCTAGCTCGATTCTATAGCCGGATTGAAACTTCTTTTGTTTTGAGTTCACGCTGAAATCAGCAAAGACTCCCTAATGTCACATCTAGAAACATATATTAACGGTTCGAACGCAATGTAATTGATCCTACCATCATCTAACCTATCCACCCTAACTTCCTATGTACCTTTCGTGTCGCTCCCTTCTTGTTTCGCAGTACGAGGTCCATTACGTAGATTTTCATGGAATTCCAAGATTTCACTCTAAACAAGTGCTACTTTGAGGCCTATGACAAGTGATTCTTAGAAAAAACTCTCTAATGGTCCACTTGTTCAAATTTAGGTTCTCTAGGGTGAGGCATTTGATTCCACAACCGCGAAAAAGTCTAGCTCGATTCTATAGCCGGATTGGAAACTTCTTTTGTTTTGAGTTCACGCTGAAATCAGCGGCAAAGACTCCCTAATGTCACATCTAGAAACATATATTATTAACGGTTCGGAACGCAATGTAATTGATCCTACCATCATCTAACCTATCCACCCTAACTTCCTATGTACCTTTCGTGTCGCTCCCTTCTTGTTTCTATGTAGGTCGATTACGTAGATTTTCGATGGAATTCCAAGATTTCACTCTAAACAAGTGCTACTTTGAGGCCTATGACAAGTGATTCTTAGAAAAATCTCTAATGGTCCACTTGTTCAAATTTAGGTTCTCTAGGGTGAGGCATTTGATTCCACAACCGTGAAAAAGTCTAGCTCGATTCTATAGCCGGATTGGAAACTTCTTTTGTTTTGAGTTCACGCTGAAATCAGCGCAAAACTCCCTAATGTCACATCTAGAAACATATATTAACGGTTCGGGAACGCAATGTAATTGATCCTACCATCATCTAACCTATCCACCCTAACTTCCTATGTACCTTTCGTGTCGCTCCCCCTTCTTGTTTCTGGTACGTAGGTCGATAACGAGATTTTCGATGGAATTCCAAGATTTCACTCTAAACAAGTGCTACTTTGAGGCCTATGACAAGTGATTCTTAGAAAAAACTCTCTAATGGTCCACTTGTTCAAATTTAGGTTCTCTAGGGTGAGGCATTTGATTCCACAAATCGCCAAAAAGTCTAGCTCGATTCTATAGCCTGATTGGAAACTTCTTTTGTTTTGAGTTCACGCTGAAATCAGCGCAGCACACTCCCTAATGTCACATCTAGAAACATATATTAACGTTCGGGAACGCAATGTAATTGATCCTACCATCATCTAACCTATCCACCCTAACTTCCTATGTACCTTTCGTGTCGCTCCTTCTTGTTTTGGTACGTAGGTCCATTACGTAGATTTTCATGGAATTCCAAGATTTCACTCTAAACAAGTGCTACTTTGAGGCCTATGACAAGTGATTCTTAGAAAAAATCTCTAATGGTCCACTTGTTCAAATTTAGGTTCTCTAGGGTGAGGCATTTGATTCCACAACCGCAAAAAGTCTAGCTCGATTCTATAGCCTGATTGGAAACTTCTTTTGTTTTGAGTTCACGCTGAAATCAGCAACAAAGACTCCCTAATGTCACATCTAGAAACATATATTAACGTTCGGGAACGCAATGTAATTGATCCTACCATCATCTAACCTATCCACCCTAACTTCCTATGTACCTTTCGTGTCGCTCCCCTTCTTTTTTGGTACGTAGGTCAATAACGTAGATTTTCGATGGAATTCCAAGATTTCACTCTAAACAAGTGCTACTTTGAGGCCTATGACAAAGTGATTCTTAGAAAAAACTCTCTAATGGTCCACTTGTTCAAATTTAGGTTCTCTAGGGTGAGGCATTTGATTCCACAACCGCGAAAAAGTCTAGCTCGATTCTATAGCCGGATTGGAAACTTCTTTTGTTTTGAGTTCACGCTGAAATCAGCGCAAAGAGACTCCCTAATGTCACATCTAGAAACATATATTAACGGTTCGAACGCAATGTAATTGATCCTACCATCATCTAACCTATCCACCCTAACTTCCTATGTACCTTTCGTGTCGCTTCCCTTCTTGTTTCTACGTAGGTCGCATTACGAGATTTTCGATGGAATTCCAAGATTTCACTCTAAACAAGTGCTACTTTGAGGCCTATGACAAGTGATTCTTAGAAAAACTCTAATGGTCCACTTGTTCAAATTTAGGTTCTCTAGGGTGAGGCATTTGATTCCACAACCGCGAAAAGTCTAGCTCGATTCTATAGCCGGATTGAAACTTCTTTTGTTTTGAGTTCACGCTGAAATCAGCGGCAAAGACTCCCTAATGTCACATCTAGAAACATATATTAACGGTTTGGAACGAATGTAATTGATCCTACCATCATCTAACCTATCCACCCTAACTTCCTATGTACCTTTCGTGTCGCTCCCTTCTTGTTTCTAAGACGTAGGTATTACGTAGATTTTCGATGGAATTCCAAGATTTCACTCTAAACAAGTGCTACTTTGAGGCCTATGACAAGTGATTCTTAGAAAAAACTCTCTAATGGTCCACTTGTTCAAATTTAGGTTCTCTAGGGTGAGGCATTTGATTCCACAACCGTGAAAAAGTCTAGCTCGATTCTATAGCCGGATTGAAACTTCTTTTGTTTTGAGTTCACGCTGAAATCAGCGCAGACTCCCTAATGTCACATCTAGAAACATATATTAACGGTTCGGAACGCAATGTAATTGATCCTACCATCATCTAACCTATCCACCCTAACTTCCTATGTACCTTTCGTGTCGCTCCTTCTTGTTTCGCACGTAGGTCTATTACGAGATTTTCGATGGAATTCCAAGATTTCACTCTAAACAAGTGCTACTTTGAGGCCTATGACAAGTGATTCTTAGAAAAACTCTCTAATGGTCCACTTGTTCAAATTTAGGTTCTCTAGGGTGAGGCATTTGATTCCACAACCGCAAAAAAGTCTAGCTCGATTCTATAGCCGGATTGGAAACTTCTTTTGTTTTGAGTTCACGCTGAAATCAGCGGCAACACTCCCTAATGTCACATCTAGAAACATATATTAACGGTTCGGAACGCAATGTAATTGATCCTACCATCATCTAACCTATCCACCCTAACTTCCTATGTACCTTTCGTGTCGGTCCCTTCTTGTTTCTTGCATTTAGGTCGAATACGTAGATTTTCGATGGAATTCCAAGATTTCACTCTAAACAAGTGCTACTTTGAGGCCTATGACAAGTGATTCTTAGAAAAACTCTCTAATGGTCCACTTGTTCAAATTTAGGTTCTCTAGGGTGAGGCATTTGATTCCACAAATCGCGAAAAAAGTCTAGCTCGATTCTATAGCCGGATTGGAAACTTCTTTTGTTTTGAGTTCACGCTGAAATCACGCAAAAGACTCCCTAATGTCACATCTAGAAACATATATTAACGGTTCGGGAACGCAATGTAATTGATCCTACCATCATCTAACCTATCCACCCTAACTTCCTATGTACCTTTCGTGTCGCTCCCTTCTTGTTTCTGTACGTAGGTTCCATTACGTAGATTTTCGATGGAATTCCAAGATTTCACTCTAAACAAGTGCTACTTTGAGGCCTATGACAAGTGATTCTAGAAAAAACTCTCTAATGGTCCACTTGTTCAAATTTAGGTTCTCTAGGGTGAGGCATTTGATTCCACAACCGCGAAAAAGTCTAGCTCGATTCTATAGCCGGATTGGAAACTTCTCTTTGTTTTGAGTTCACGCTGAAATCAGCGCAAAGACTCCCTAATGTCACATCTAGAAACATATATTAACGGTTCAGAACGCAATGTAATTGATCCTACCATCATCTAACCTATCCACCCTAACTTCCTATGTACCTTTCGTGTCGCTCCCCTTCTTGTTTCGGTAGACGTAGGTCATTACGTAGATTTTCGATGGAATTCCAAGATTTCACTCTAAACAAGTGCTACTTTGAGGCCTATGACAAGTGATTCTTAGAAAAACTCTAATGGTCCACTTGTTCAAATTTAGGTTCTCTAGGGTGAGGCATTTGATTCCACAACCGCAAAAAGTCTAGCTCGATTCTATAGCCGATTGGAAACTTCTTTTGTTTTGAGTTCACGCTGAAATCAGCGGCAAAGACTTCCTAATGTCACATCTAGAAACATATATTAACGGTTCGGGAACGCAATGTAATTGATCCTACCATCATCTAACCTATCCACCCTAACTTCCTATGTACCTTTCGTGTCGCTCCCCTTCTTGTTTCTGGTAGACGTAGGTCGCATACGTAGATTTTCGATGGAATTCCAAGATTTCACTCTAAACAAGTGCTACTTTGAGGCCTATGACAAGTGATTCTTAGAAAAACTCTCTAATGGTCCACTTGTTCAAATTTAGGTTCTCTAGGGTGAGGCATTTGATTCCACAACCGCGAAAAAGTCTAGCTCGATTCTATAGCCGGATTGGAAACTTCTCTTTGTTTTGAGTTCACGCTGAAATCAGCGCCAAAAGACCCTAATGTCACATCTAGAAACATATATTAACGGTTCGGGAACGCAATGTAATTGATCCTACCATCATCTAACCTATCCACCCTAACTTCCTATGTACCTTTTCGTGTCGCTCCCCCTTCTTGTTTCTAAGTACGTAGGTCTCCATACGAGATTTTGATGGAATTCCAAGATTTCACTCTAAACAAGTGCTACTTTGAGGCCTATGACAAGTGATTCTTAGAAAAACTCTCTAATGGTCCACTTGTTCAAATTTAGGTTCTCTAGGTGAGGCATTTGATTCCACAACCGCAAAAAAGTCTAGCTCATTCTATAGCCGGATTGAAACTTCTTTTGTTTTGAGTTCACGCTGAAATCAAAAGAAGACTCCCTAATGTCACATCTAGAAACATATATTAACGTTCGGGAACGCAATGTAATTGATCCTACCATCATCTAACCTATCCACCCTAACTTCCTATGTACCTTTCGTGTCGTTCCCTTCTTGTTTTGGTAGACGTAGGTCGACATTACGTAGATTTTTGATGGAATTCCAAGATTTCACTCTAAACAAGTGCTACTTTGAGGCCTATGACAAGTGATTCTTAGAAAAAACTCTAATGGTCCACTTGTTCAAATTTAGGTTCTCTAGGGTGAGGCATTTGATTCCACAACCGCCAAAAAAGTCTAGCTCGATTCTATAGCCGGATTGGAAACTTCTTTTGTTTTGAGTTCACGCTGAAATCAGCGCAAAGACTCCCTAATGTCACATCTAGAAACATATATTAACGGTTCGGGAACGCAATGTAATTGATCCTACCATCATATAACCTATCCACCCTAACTTCCTATGTACCTTTCGTGTCGCTCCCTTCTTGTTTCCTGCAGACGTAGGCTCCATTACGTAGATTTTCGATGGAATTCCAAGATTTCACTCTAAACAAGTGCTACTTTGAGGCCTATGACAAGTGATTCTTAGAAAAACTCTCTAATGGTCCACTTGTTCAAATTTAGGTTCTCTAGGGTGAGGCATTTGATTCCACAACCGCCAAAAAAGTCTAGCTCGATTCTATAGCCTGATTGGAAACTTCTCTTTGTTTTGAGTTCACGCTGAAATCAGCGCAAAGAGACCCTAATGTCACATCTAGAAACATATATTAACGGTTCGGGAACGCAATGTAATTGATCCTACCATCATCTAACCTATCCACCCTAACTTCCTATGTACCTTTCGTGTCGGTCCCTTCTTGTTGTTTCAGACGTAGGTCTAATATACGTAGATTTTCGATGGAATTCCAAGATTTCACTCTAAACAAGTGCTACTTTGAGGCCTATGACAAGTGATTCTTAGAAAAACTCTCTAATGGTCCACTTGTTCAAATTTAGGTTCTCTAGGTGAGGCATTTGATTCCACAACCGCGAAAAAGTCTAGCTCGATTCTATAGCCGGATTGAAACTTCTTTTGTTTTGAGTTCACGCTGAAATCACGCGCAACACTCCCTAATGTCACATCTAGAAACATATATTAACGGTTCGGGAACGCAATGTAATTGATCCTACCATCATCTAACCTATCCACCCTAACTTCCTATGTACCTTTCGTGTCGCTCCCCTTCTTGTTTCTGGTACGTAGGTCGATTACGTAGATTTTCGATGGAATTCCAAGATTTCACTCTAAACAAGTGCTACTTTGAGGCCTATGACAAGTGATTCTTAGAAAAAACTCTCTAATGGTCCACTTGTTCAAATTTAGGTTCTCTAGGGTGAGGCATTTGATTCCACAACCGCAAAAAAGTCTAGCTCGATTCTATAGCCGATTGGAAACTTCTTTTGTTTTGAGTTCACGAAAATCAATCAAAGACTTCCTAATGTCACATCTAGAAACATATATTAACGGTTCGGGAACGCAATGTAATTGATCCTACCATCATCTAACCTATCCACCCTAACTTCCTATGTACCTTTCGTGTCGCCGCCCTTCTTGTTTCTAAGTACGAGGTCTCCATTACGTAGATTTTCGATGGAATTCCAAGATTTCACTCTAAACAAGTGCTACTTTGAGGCCTATGACAAGTGATTCTTAGAAAAACTCTCTAATGGTCCACTTGTTCAAATTTAGGTTCTCTAGGGTGAGGCATTTGATTCCACAACCGCCAAAAAGTCTAGCTCGATTCTATAGCCGGATTGGAAACTTCTCTTTGTTTTGAGTTCACGCTGAAATCAGCGCAAAGACCCTAATGTCACATCTAGAAACATATATTAACGGTTCAGGAACGCAATGTAATTGATCCTACCATCATCTAACCTATCCACCCTAACTTCCTATGTACCTTTCGTGTCGTCGTCCCTCTTGTTTCCTGCACGTAGGTCAACACGTAGATTTTCGATGGAATTCCAAGATTTCACTCTAAACAAGTGCTACTTTGAGGCCTATGACAAGTGATTCTTAGAAAAACTCTAATGGTCCACTTGTTCAAATTTAGGTTCTCTAGGGTGAGGCATTTGATTCCACAAATCGCAAAAAAAAAAGTCTAGCTCGATTCTATAGCCGGATTGAAACTTCTTTTGTTTTGAGTTCACGCTGAAATCAAGCAAAGACTTAATGTCACATCTAGAAACATATATTAACGGTTCGGGAACGCAATGTAATTGATCCTACCATCATCTAACCTATCCACCCTAACTTCCTATGTACCTTTCGTGTCGCTCCCTTCTTGTTTTGGCACGTAGGTCCATACGTAGATTTTCGATGGAATTCCAAGATTTCACTCTAAACAAGTGCTACTTTTGAGGCCTATGACAAGTGATTCTTAGAAAAAAAATCTCTAATGGTCCACTTGTTCAAATTTAGGTTCTCTAGGGTGAGGCATTTGATTCCACAACCGCAAAAAGTCTAGCTCGATTCTATAGCCGGATTGGAAACTTCTTTTGTTTTGAGTTCACGCTGAAATCAGCGGGAAAGACTCCCTAATGTCACATCTAGAAACATATATTAATGGTTGGGGAACGCAATGTAATTGATCCTACCATCATCTAACCTATCCACCCTAACTTCCTATGTACCTTTCGTGTCGTTCCCCTTCTTGTTTCGCACGTAGGTCGACATAAAGATTTTCGATGGAATTCCAAGATTTCACTCTAAACAAGTGCTACTTTGAGGCCTATGACAAGTGATTCTTAGAAAAACTCTCTAATGGTCCACTTGTTCAAATTTAGGTTCTCTAGGGTGAGGCATTTGATTCCACAAATACCAAAAGTCTAGCTCGATTCTATAGCCGGATTGGAAACTTCTCTTTGTTTTGAGTTCACGCTTGAAATCAGCAAGCAAAGAAATAATGTCACATCTAGAAACATATATTAACGGTTCGGGAACGCAATGTAATTGATCCTACCATCATCTAACCTATCCACCCTAACTTCCTATGTACCTTTCGTGTCGTTCCCTTCTTGTTTCGCACGTAGGTCTTACATAGAGATTTTCGATGGAATTCCAAGATTTCACTCTAAACAAGTGCTACTTTGAGGCCTATGACAAGTGATTCTTAGAAAAACTCTAATGGTCCACTTGTTCAAATTTAGGTTCTCTAGGGTGAGGCATTTGATTCCACAACCGCGAAAAAGTCTAGCTCGATTCTATAGCCTGATTGGAAACTTCTTTTGTTTTGAGTTCACGCTTGAAATCACCAAGCAAAGACTCCCTAATGTCACATCTAGAAACATATATTAACGGTTCGGGAACGCAATGTAATTGATCCTACCATCATCTAACCTATCCACCCTAACTTCCTATGTACCTTTCGTGTCGCTCCCTTCTTGTTTTGGTAATTCGTAGGTCGACATACGTAGATTTTCGATGGAATTCCAAGATTTCACTCTAAACAAGTGCTACTTTGAGGCCTATGACAAGTGATTCTTAGAAAAACTCTCTAATGGTCCACTTGTTCAAATTTAGGTTCTCTAGGGTGAGGCATTTGATTCCACAAATCGCGAAAAAAGTCTAGCTCGATTCTATAGCCGATTGGAAACTTCTCTTTGTTTTGAGTTCACGCTGAAATCAGCCACTTCCCTAATGTCACATCTAGAAACATATATTAACGGTTCGGGAACGCAATGTAATTGATCCTACCATCATCTAACCTATCCACCCTAACTTCCTATGTACCTTTCGTGGCGTTCCCTTCTTGTTTCGCACGTAGGCTTCATTACGAGATTTTCGATGGAATTCCAAGATTTCACTCTAAACAAGTGCTACTTTGAGGCCTATGACAAGTGATTCTTAGAAAAAAACTCTAATGGTCCACTTGTTCAAATTTAGGTTCTCTAGGTGAGGCATTTGATTCCACAACCGCCAAAAAGTCTAGCTCGATTCTATAGCCGGATTGGAAACTTTTTTTGTTTTGAGTTCACGCTGAAATCAGCGGCAAAAGACTCCCTAATGTCACATCTAGAAACATATATTAACGGTTCGGGAACGCAATGTAATTGATCCTACCATCATCTAACCTATCCACCTTAACTTCCTATGTACCTTTTCGTGTCGCTTCCCCTTGTTTCTGCAGACGTAGGTCGACATACGAGATTTTCGATGGAATTCCAAGATTTCACTCTAAACAAGTGCTACTTTGAGGCCTATGACAAGTGATTCTTAGAAAAAACTCTAATGGTCCACTTGTTCAAATTTAGGTTCTCTAGGGTGAGGCATTTGATTCCACAACCGTGAAAAAGTCTAGCTCGATTCTATAGCCTGATTGGAAACTTCTCTTTGTTTTGAGTTCACGCTGAAATCAGCGGCAAAGACAGTCCTAATGTCACATCTAGAAACATATATTAACGGTTCGAACGCAATGTAATTGATCCTACCATCATCTAACCTATCCACCCTAACTTCCTATGTACCTTTCGTGTCGTTCCTTCTTGTTTCTATGCACGTAGGTCATTATACGTAGATTTTCGATGGAATTCCAAGATTTCACTCTAAACAAGTGCTACTTTGAGGCCTATGACAAGTGATTCTTAGAAAAACTCTAATGGTCCACTTGTTCAAATTTAGGTTCTCTAGGGTGAGGCATTTGATTCCACAAATCGTGAAAAAAGTCTAGCTCGATTCTATAGCCAGATTGGAAACTTCTCTTTGTTTTGAGTTCACGCTGAAATCAGCGCAAGACTCCCTAATGTCACATCTAGAAACATATATTAACGGTTCGAACGCAATGTAATTGATCCTACCATCATCTAACCTATCCACCCTAACTTCCCTATGTACCTTTCGTGTCGCTCCTTCTTGTTTCGCACGTAGGTTCCATGGAAACGAGATTTTCGATGGAATTCCAAGATTTCACTCTAAACAAGTGCTACTTTGAGGCCTATGACAAGTGATTCTTAGAAAAACTCTCTAATGGTCCACTTGTTCAAATTTAGGTTCTCTAGGGTGAGGCATTTGATTCCACAACCGCAAAAAGTCTAGCTCGATTCTATAGCCGGATTGGAAACTTCTTTTGTTTTGAGTTCACGCTGAAATCACGCAACACTCCCTAATGTCACATCTAGAAACATATATTAACGGTTCGGGAACGCAATGTAATTGATCCTACCATCATCTAACCTATCCACCCTAACTTCCTATGTACCTTTTATGTGTCGTTCTTCTTGTTTCCTAGACGTAGGTCGATTACGTAGATTTTCGATGGAATTCCAAGATTTCACTCTAAAACAAGTGCTACTTTGAGGCCTATGACAAGTGATTCTTAGAAAAACTCTCTAATGGTCCACTTGTTCAAATTTAGGTTCTCTAGGGTGAGGCATTTGATTCCACAACCGCAAAAAGTCTAGCTCGATTCTATAGCCTGATTGGAAACTTCTCTTTGTTTTGAGTTCATGCTGAAATCAGCAAAGACTTCCCAATGTCACATCTAGAAACATATATTAACGGTTTGGGAACGCAATGTAATTGATCCTACCATCATCTAACCTATCCACCCTAACTTCCTATGTACCTTTCGTGTCGTTCCCCTTCTTGTTTCTAAGACGGGCTCCATTAGAGATTTTCGATGGAATTCCAAGATTTCACTCTAAACAAGTGCTACTTTGAGGCCTATGACAAGTGATTCTTAGAAAAACACTCTAATGGTCCACTTGTTCAAATTTAGGTTCTCTAGGTGAGGCATTTGATTCCACAACCGCGAAAAAAGTCTAGCTCGATTCTATAGCCGGATTGGAAACTTCTTTGTTTTGAGTTCACGCTGAAATCAGCGCCAAAGAATCCCTAATGTCACATCCAAAAACATATATTAACGGTTCGGGAACGCAATGTAATTGATCCTACCATCATCTAACCTATCCACCCTAACTTCCTATGTACCTTTCGTGTCGCTCCCCTTCTTGTTTCTAAGACGTAGGTCAACAGAGATTTTCGATGGAATTCCAAGATTTCACTCTAAACAAGTGCTACTTTTTGAGGCCTATGACAAGTGATTCTTAGAAAAACACTCTAATGGTCCACTTGTTCAAATTTAGGTTCTCTAGGGTGAGGCATTTGATTCCACAACCGCCAAAAAGTCTAGCTCGATTCTATAGCCGGATTGAAACTTCTCTTTGTTTTTGAGTTCACGCTGAAATCAGCGCAAAGAAATCCCTAATGTCACATCTAGAAACATATATTAACGGTTCGGGAACGCAATGTAATTGATCCTACCATCATCTAACCTATCCACCCTAACTTCCTATGTACCTTTCGTGTCGTTCCCCTTCTTGTTTTGGCACGTAGGTCGACACAGAGATTTTCGATGGAATTCCAAGATTTCACTCTAAACAAGTGCTACTTTGAGGCCTATGACAAGTGATTCTTAGAAAAAACTCTAATGGTCCACTTGTTCAAATTTAGGTTCTTCTATGTGTGAGGCATTTGATTCCACAACCGTGAAAAGTCTAGCTCGATTCTATAGCCGGATTGGAAACTTCTTTTGTTTTTGAGTTCACGCTGAAATCAGCAAAGAAAGACTCCTAATGTCACATCTAGAAACATATATTAACGGTTTGGGAACGCAATGTAATTGATCCTACCATCATCTAACCTATCCACCCTAACTTCCTATGTACCTTCGCGGTCGTTCCCTTCTTGTTTTGGCACATAGGTCGACACAGAGATTTTTGATGGAATTCCAAGATTTCACTCTAAACAAGTGCTACTTTGAGGCCTATGACAAGTGATTCTAGAAAAAAAACTCTCTAATGGTCCACTTGTTCAAATTTAGGTTCTCTAGGGTGAGGCATTTGATTCCACAACCGCCAAAAAGTCTAGCTCGATTCTATAGCCGGATTGAAACTTCACTTGTTTTGAGTTCACACCAAATCAGCGGCAAAGACTCCCCTAATGTCACATCTAGAAACATATATTAACGGTTGGGGAACGCAATGTAATTGATCCTACCATCATCTAACCTATCCACCCTAACTTCCTATGTACCTTTTCGTGTCGCTCCCTTCTTGTTTTTGGTAACGTAGGTCGACATAGAGATTTTCGATGGAATTCCAAGATTTCACTCTAAACAAGTGCTACTTTGAGGCCTATGACAAGTGATTCTTAGAAAAACTCTCTAATGGTCCACTTGTTCAAATTTAGGTTCTCTAGGGTGAGGCATTTGATTCCACAACCGCCAAAAGTCTAGCTCGATTCTATAGCCGGATTGGAAACTTCTTTTGTTTTGAGTTCACGCTGAAATCAGCGAGCAGTCCCTAATGTCACATCTAGAAACATATATTAACGGTTTGGGAACGCAATGTAATTGATCCTACCATCATCTAACCTATCCACCCTAACTTCCTATGTACCTTTCGTGTCGTTCCCCTTCTTGTTTCGCACGTAGGCATACATAGAGATTTTGATGGAATTCCAAGATTTCACTCTAAACAAGTGCTACTTTGAGGCCTATGACAAGTGATTCTTAGAAAACCTCTAATGGTCCACTTGTTCAAATTTAGGTTCTCTAGGGTGAGGCATTTGATTCCACAACCGCCAAAAAAGTCTAGCTCGATTCTATAGCCGGATTGGAAACTTCTCTTGTTTTGAGTTCACGCCGAAATTAGCAACAAGACTCTCCAATGTCACATCTAAACATATATTAACGGTTGGGGAACGCAATGTAATTGATCCTACCATCATCTAACCTATCCACCCTAACTTCCTATGTACCTTTCGTGTCGCTCCCCTTCTTGTTTTGGTACGTAGGTCGACACAGAGATTTTCGATGGAATTCCAAGATTTCACTCTAAACAAGTGCTACTTTGAGGCCTATGACAAGTGATTCTAGAAAAAACTCTAATGGTCCACTTGTTCAAATTTAGGTTCTAGGTGAGGCATTTGATTCCACAACCGCGAAAGACTAGCCTCGATTCTATAGCCTGGATTGGAAAGTTCTCTTTTGTTTTGAGTTCACACAAATCAGCGGAGACAAAGACCCTAATGTCACATCCTAAACATATATTAACGTTCAAGAACGAATGTAATTGATCCTACCATCATCTAACCTATCCACCCTAACTTCCTATGTACCTTTCGTGTCGCTCCCCTTCTTGTTTCTTCGCACGTAGGTCTATACAGAGATTTTCGATGGAATTCCAAGATTTCACTCTAAAACAAGTGCTACTTTGAGGCCTATGACAAGGGATTCTTGGAAAACACTCTAATGGTCCACTTGTTCAAATTTAGGTTCTCTAGGGTGAGGCATTTGATTCCACAAATCACGAAAAAGACTAGCTCGATTCTATAGCCGGAATTGAAAGTTCTCTTTGTTTTGAGTTCACGCTGAAATCAGCGCCAGCTTCCCTAATGTCACATCCAAAACATATATTAACGGTTGGGGAACGCAATGTAATTGATCCTACCATCATCTAACCTATCCACCTTAACTCCTATGTACCTTTCGTGTCGCTCCCTTCTTGTTTTGGTATGTAGGTCCATTACAGATTTTCGATGGAATTCCAAGATTTCACTCTAAACAAGTGCTACTTTGAGGCCTATGACAAGTGATTCTTAGAAAACTCACTCTAATGGTCCACTTGTTCAAATTTAGGGTTCTCTAGTAGAGGCATTTGATTCCACAAATCGCCAAAAAGTCTAGCTCGATTCTATAGCCTAATTGGAATGTTCACTTTGTTTGAGTTCGCGCTGAATCAGCGCCAGCAAAGTCCCTAATGTCACATCCAAAACATATATTAACGGTTCAGGAACGCAATGTAATTGATCCTACCATCATCTAACCTATCCAACCTTAACTTCCTATGTACCTTTTCAAAAGCTCCTTCTTGTTTCGCTGCACGAGGTCAACATTAGAGATTTTCGATGGAATTCAAGATTTCACTCTAAAACAAGTCCTACTTTGAGGCCTATGACAAGTGATTCTTAGAAAAACACTCTAATGGTCCACTTGTTCAAATTTAGGCCTCTCAAGGGGAGAGGCATTTGATTCCACAACCGCCAAAAAAGTCTAGCTCGATTCTATAGCCGGATTGGAATGTTCACTTTGTTTTGAGTTCATGCTCGAAATCAGCGCCACCAAATCTCCTAATGTCAAACTAAAACATATATTAACGGTTGGGGAACCCAATGTAATTGATCCTACCATCATCTAACCTATCCACCCTAACTTCCTATGTACCTTCGTTTCGTTCCCTTCTTGTTTCCTAAGACGCAGGCTCCACATAGAGATTTTCGATGGAATTCCAAGATTTCACTCAAAACAAGTGCTACTTTGAGGCCTATAACAAGTGATTCTTAGAAAAACTCTCTAATGGTCCACTTTGTTCAAATTTAGGTTCTCTAGGGTGAGGCATTTGATTCCACAACCGCCAAAAGTCTAGCTCGATTCTATAGCCTGATTGGAAAGTTCTTTGTTTTGAGTTCACAAATAAATTAGCGCAAAGCAGTCCCTAATGTCACATCTAGAAACATATATTAACGGTTGGGGAACGCAATGTAATTGATCCTACCATCATCTAACCTATCCAACCTTAACTTCCTATGTACCTTTTCGTGTTCCCTTCTTGTTTCGCACGTAGGCTCCATTACAGAGATTTTTGATGGAATTCCAAGATTTCACTCTAAACAAGTGCTACTTTTGAGGCCTATGACAAGTGATTCTTAGAAAACTCTCTAATTGTTCACTTGTTCAAATTTAGGTTCTATAGGGTGAGGCATTTGAATCCACAACCGCCAAAAGTCTAGCCTCTATTCTATAGCCGGATTGGAAACGTCTCTTTGTTTTGAGTTCACGGCCAAATCAGCGCCAGCAGTCCCTAATGTCACATCCAAAACATATATTAATGGTTGGGGAACGCAATGTAATTGATCCTACCATCATCTAACCTATCCACCCTAACTTCCTATGTACCTTTCGTGGTCGCCCCTTCTTGTTTCTCGTACGTAGGCTCGAATATAGAGATTTTCGATGGAATTCCAAGATTTCACTCTAAACAAGTGCTACTTTGAGGCCTATGACAAGTGATTCTTAGAAAAAAACCTCTAATGGTCCACTTGTTCAAATTTAGGTTCTCTAGGGTGAGGCACTTGATTCCACAACCGTGAAAAGACTAGCTCGATTCTATAGCCGATTGGAAACTCTCTTTGTTTTGAGTTCACGCTGAAATCAACGCCAAAGACTCCCTAATGTCACATGCGTAAAACATATTTTAAACGGTTGGGGAAACGCAATGTAATTGATCCTACCATCATATAACCTATCCACCCTAACTTCCTATGTAACTCGGGTCGCCCCCTCTTGTTTCTAAGACGTAGGGCCAATAGAGATTTTCGATGGAATTCCAAGATTTCACTCTAAACAAGTGCTACTTTGAGGCCTATGACAAGTGCTACTTTGAGGCCTAGTCAAAAAGAACAACTCTAATGGTCCACTTGTTCAAATTTAGGTTCTCTTAGGGTGAGGCATTTGATTCCACAACTACCAAAAAGTCTATCTCGATTCTATAACCGATTGGAAACTTCTGTTTTGAGTTCACACTGAAATCAACACGAAGAAATTCCTAATGTCACATGCGTAAACATATATTAACGGGTCAGGGAACGCAATGTAATTGATCCTACTATCATCTAACCTATCCACCCTAACTTCCTATGTACCTTCGTGTCGCTCCCTTCTTGTTTCCTGACACGTAGGTTAACACGAGATTTTGATGGAATTCCAAGATTTCACTCTAAACAAGTGCTACTTTGAGGCCTATGACAAGGATTCTTAGAAAAACACTATAATGGTCCACTTTGTTCAAATTTAGGTTCTCTAGGGTGAGGCATTTGATTCCACAACCACGAAAAAGTCTAGCCTCGATTCTATAGCCTGATTGGAAACTTCTCTTGTTTTGAGTTCGCTTGAAATCAGCGCCAAGAAATCCCTATTGTCACATCCGTAAACATATATTAACGGTTGGGGAACCCAATGTAATTGATGTTACCATCATCTAACCTATCCACCCTAACTTCCTATGTACCTTTGTCGCTCCCCTTGTTGTTTGCGACGTAGGTCAACACGTAGATTTTTGATGGAATTCCAAGATTTCACTCTAAACAAGTGCTACTTTGAGGCCTATGACAAGTGATTCTTAGAAAAACACTCTAATGGTCCACTTTGTTCAAATTTAGGTTATCTCTAGGTGAGGCATTTGATTCCACAACCGCGAAAAGTCTAGCTCGATTCTATAGCCGGATTTGAAAGTTCTTTGTTTTGAGTTCGCTGAATTCAGCGCCAAAGACTCCCTATTGTCACATCCGTAAAACATATATAACGGTTGGGGAATGCAATGTAATTGATGTTACCATCATCTAACCTATCCACCCTAACTTCCTATGTACCTTTCGCGGTCGCTCCTTCTTGTTTCCCTAAGACGTAGGTCAACATAGAGATTTTCGAAGGTATTCCAAGATTTCACTCTAAACAAGTGCTACTTTGAGGCCTATGACAAGTGATTCTTAGAAAACACTCTAATGGTCCACTTGTTCAAATTTAGGCTCTCAAGGGTGAGGCATTTGATTCCACAACTACCAAAAGTCTAGCTCGATTCTATTGCCGGATTGACACTTCTCTTTGTTTTGAGTTCGCGCCAAAATCACGCCAAATCCCTAATGTCACATCCGTAAACATATATTAACTAAGGGGAACGCAATGTAATTGATCCTACCATCATCTAACCTATCCAACCTAACTTCCTACGTACCTTTCTTATCGTTCCTCTTATTGTTTTGGACATAGGTCGACATAGAGATTTTCGATGAAATTCCAAGATTTCACTCTAAACAAGTGCTACTTTGAGGCCTATGTCAAGTGATTCTTAGAAAACTCTAATGGTCCACTTGTTCAAATTTAGGTTCTCTAGGGTGAGGCATTTGATTCCACAACCGCCAAAAGACTATCTCGATTCTATAACCTGGATTGAAAGTTTCTTTTGTTTTGAGTTCACACTGAAATCAGCGAGCAGTCCCTAATGTCACATGCGAACATATATTAACGGTTGGGGAACGAATGTAATTGATCCTACCATCATCTAACCTATCGACCCTAACTTCCTATGTACCTTTTCGTGTTGTTCCCCCCTCTTATTTCTGACGTAGGCTTTATTATAGAGATTTTCGATGGAATTCAAGATTTCACTCTAAACAAGTGCTACTTTGAGGCCTATGACAAGTGATTCATAGAAAAACTCTCTAATTGTCCACTTGTTCAAATTTAGGTTCTCTAGGGTGACATTTATTTGATTCCACAACCTCCAAGATGTCTAGCTCGATTCTATAACCGGATTGGAAACGTCTCTTTGTTTTGAGTTCACGCTGAAATCAGCGCCCGAGCCCCTAATGTCACATCGAAGAATATATTAATGGTTGGGGAACGCAATGTAATTGATCCTACCATCATCTAACCTATCGACCCTAACTTCCTATGTACCTTTCGTGTCGCTCCCTTCTTGTTTCTTGCACGTAGGGTAGAGATTTTGATGGAATTCAAGATTTCACTCTAAACAAGTGCTACTTTGACACCTATGACAAGTGATTCCTAGAAAAACTCTCTAATGGTCCACTTGTTCAAATTTAGGCTCTCTCGGTGAGGCACTTGATTCCACAACCGCGAAAAAGTCTAGCTCGATTCTATAACCAGAATGGAAACTTCTCTTTGTTTTGAGTTCACGCTGAAATCAACGCCTCAAGACCAAATGTCACATGCGTAAAACATATTTTAATCCAAGGGCAACGCAATGTAATTGATCCTACCATCGTATAACCTATCCACCCTAACTTCCTATGTAACTTTCTCGTGTCGCTCCCTTCTTGTTTCTAAGACGTAGGCTCCATTACGAGATTTTCGATGAATTCCAAGATTTCACTCTAAACGACTTTGTGACTACATATGTGCTACTTTGAGGCCAATAACAACCGATTCTTAGAAAACTCTCTAATGGTCCACTTGTTCAAATTTAGGTTCTCTAGGGTGAGGCATTTGATTCCACAACCGAAAAAAGTCTATCTCGATTCTATAACCTGGTTTGGAAAGTTCTCTTTGTTTTGAGTTCACACTCAAATCAGCGCGAGCAGTCCCTAATGTCACATGCGTAAACATATATTAATCCACAAACGCAATGTAATTGATCCTACTATCATCTAACCTATCCACCCTAACTTCCTATGTACCTTTCGTGTCGCTCCCCTTCTTGTTTCTAAGACGAGCTCGACATAGAGAGATTTTCGATGGAATTCCAAGATTTCACTCTAAACAAGTGCTACTTTGAGGCCTATGACAAGGATTCTTAGAAAACACTCTATTGGTCCACTTGTTCAAATTTAGGTTCTAGGGTGAGGCACTTGATTCCACAACCGCCAAAAAGTCTAGCTCGATTCTATAGCCGGATTGGACACTTCTCTTTGTTTTGAGTTCGCGCTGAATTCAGCGCAAGAATCCCTATTGTCACATCCGTAAACATATATTAACGGTTGGGAAACCCAATGTAATTGATCCTTACCATCATCTAACCTATCCACCCTAACTTCCTATGTACCTTTTGTGTCGCTCCCTTCTTGTTTCCTGCAGACGAGGTCAACATAGAGATTTTCGATGGAATTCCAAGATTTTCACTCTAAACAAGTGCAACTTTTGAGGCCTATGACAAGTGATTCTTAGAAAACACTCTAATGGTCCACTTGTTCAAATTTAGGCTCTCTCGGTGAGGCATTTGATTCCACAACCGCGAAAAGTCTAGCTCGATTCTATAGCCTGGATTGGACACTTCTCTTTGTTTTGAGTTCGCTGAAATCAACGCCAAAGTCCCTAATGTCACTTCGGGGGACATATATTAACGGTTGGGTAACGCAATGTAGTTGATCCTACCATCATCTAACCTATCCACCAACTTCCTATGTACCTTTCTTATCGTTCCCCTTCTTGTTTTGGTACATAGGTCGATTACAGAGATTTTCGATGAAATTCCAAGATTTCACTCTAAACAAGTGCTACTTTTGAGGCCTATGTCAAGTGATTCTTAGAAAAACTCTCTAATGGTCCACTTGTTCAAATTTAGGTTCTCTAGGGTGAGGCATTTGATTCCACAACCGCCAAAAGTCTATCTCGATTCTATAACCGATTGGAAAGTCTCTCTTTATTTTGAGTTCACACTCGAAATCAGCGCGAGCAGTCCCTAATGTCACATGCAGAAACATATATTAACGGTTGGGGAACGCAATGTAATTGATCCTACTATCATCTAACCTATCGACCCTAACTTCCTATGTACCTTTCGTGTTGTTCCCTTCTTGTTTTCTAAGTAAGAGACGTAGGTCGACATAGAGATTTTCGATGGAATTCCAAGATTTCACTCTAAACAAGTGCTACTTTGTGGCCTATGACAAGTGATTCTTAGAAAAACTCTATAATTGTCCACTTTGTTCAAATTTAGGTTCTCTAGGGTGACGCATTTGATTCCACAACCTCCAAGATGTCTAGCTCGATTCTATAACCGGATTGGAAACTTCTCTTTGTTTTGAGTTCACGCTGAAATCAGCGCGAGCAGTCCCTAATGTCACATCCGTAAACATATATTAATGGTTGGGGAACGCAATGTAATTGATCCTACCATCATCTAACCTATCCACCCTAACTTCCTATGTACCTTTCGTGTCGCTCCCTTCTTGTTTCGGCACGAGGTCGACATAGAGATTTTCGATGGAATTCCAAGATTTCACTCTAAACAAGTGCTACTTTGACACCTATGGCAAGTGATTCTAGAAAAACTCTAATGGTCCACTTGTTCAAATTTAGCTCTCTAGGGTGAGGCACTTGATTCCACAACCGCGAAAAAGTCTAGCTGGATTCTATAACCAGATTGGAAACTTCTCTTTGTTTTTGAGTTCACGCTGAAATCAGCGCAGCAGTCCCTAATGTCACATGCGTAAACATATTTTAACGGTTGGGCAACGCAATGTAATTGATCCTACCATCATCTAACCTATCCACCCTAACTTCCTATGTAACTTTCGTGTCGTTCCCTTCTTGTTTCTGTGACGTAGGTCCATATAGAGATTTTCGATGGAATTCCAAGATTTCACTCTAAACAAGTGCGACTTTGAGGACTATGACAAGTGCTACTTTGAGGCCTATGTCATGATTCTTAGAAAACTCTCTAATGGTCCACTTGTTCAAATTTAGGTTCTCTAGGGTGAGGCATTTGATTCCACAACCGCCAAAAAGTCTATCTCGATTCTATAACCTGGATTGGAAACTTCTCTTTGTTTTCGCCTCACACTGAAATCAGCGCGAGCAGTCCCTAATGTCACATGCGTAAACATATATTAACGGTTGGGGAACGCAATGTAATTGATCCTACTATCATCTAACCTATCCACCCTAACTTCCTATGTACCTTCGTGTCGCCCCCTTCTTGTTTCGATGCGTAGGCTCCATTAAGAGATTTTCGATGGAATTCTAAGATTTCACTCTAAACAAGTGCTACTTTGAGGCCTATGACAAGGGATTCTTAGAAAACACTCTATTGGTCCACTTGTTCAAATTTAGGCTCTCTCGGGTGAGGCACTTGATTCCACAACCGCGAAAAAGTCTAGCCTCGATTCTATAGCCGGATTGGACACTTCTCTTTGTTTTGAGTTCGCTGAATTCAGCGCCAGTCCCTATTGTCACATCCGTAAACATATATATTAACGGTTGGCGAACGCAATGTAATTGATGTTACCATCATCTAACCTATCCACCCTAACTTCCTATGTAACTTTCGTGTCGCTCCCTTCTTGTTTCGACGTAGGTCAACACAGAGATTTTCGATGGAATTCCAAGATTTCACTCTAAACAAGTGCAACTTTGAGGCCTATGACAAGTGATTCTTAGAAAACACTCTAATGGTCCACTTGTTCAAATTTAGGTTCTCGGGTGAGGCATTTGATTCCACAACCGCGAAAAGTCTAGCTCGATTCTATAGCCGGATTGGACACTTCTCTTTTGTTTTGAGTTCACGCTGAAATCAGCGCCCGCCCCTAATGTCACTTCCAAACATATATATTAACGGTTGGGTAACGCAATGTAGTTGATCCTACCATCATCTAACCTATCCACCCTAACTTCCTATGTACCTTTTTATCGTTCCCCTTCTTGTTTTGGTACATAGGTCGACATAGAGATTTTTATGAAATTCCAAGATTTCACTCTAAACAAGTGCTACTTTGAGGCCTATGTCAAGTGATTCTTAGAAAACTCTCTAATGGTCCACTTGTTCAAATTTAGGTTCTCTAGGGTGAGGCATTTGATTCCACAACCGCCAAAAAGTCTATCTCGATTCTATAACCGGATTGGAAACTTCTCTTTATTTTGAGTTCACACTGAAATCAGCGCGAGTCCCTAATGTCACATGCGTAAACATATATTAACTAAGTGGGGAACGCAATGTAATTGATCCTACTATCATCTAACCTATCGACCCTAACTTCCTATGTACCTTTCGTGTTGTTCCCCTTCTTGTTTCGCACGTAGGCTCGACATAGAGATTTTCGATGGAATTCCAAGATTTCACTCTAAACAAGTGCTACTTTGTGGCCTATGACAAGTGATTCTTAGAAAAACTCTCTAATTGTCCACTTGTTCAAATTTAGGTTCTCTAGGGTGACGCATTTGATTCCACAACCTCCAAGATGTCTAGCTCGATTCTATAACCGGATTAGAAACTTTGTTTTGAGTTCACGCTGAAATCAAAGAGCAGTCCCTAATGTCACATCTAGAAACATATATTAATGGTTGGGGAACGCAATGTAATTGATCCTACCATCATCTAACCTATCGACCCTAACTTCCTATGTACCTTTTGTGTCGCTCCTCTTGTTTCTGCAGACGTAGGCTCCATTACAGAGATTTTCGATGGAATTCCAAGATTTCACTCTAAACAAGTGCTACTTTGACACCTATGGCAAGTGATTCTTTAGAAAACTCTCTAATGGTCCACTTGTTCAAATTTAGGCTCTCTAGGTGAGGCACTTTGATTCCACAACCGCGAAAAAGTCTAGCTCGATTCTATAACCAGATTGGAAACTTCTCTTTGTTTTGAGTTCACGCTGAAATCAGCGCAGCAGTCCCTAATGTCACATGCAGAAACATATTTTAACGGTTGGGGAACGCAATGTAATTGATCCTACCATCATCTAACCTATCCACCCTAACTTACTATGTAACTTTCGTGGTCGCTCCCTTCTTGTTTCTGCATGACGTAGGTCGACACAGAGAGATTTTCGATGGAATTCCAAGATTTCACTCTAAACAAGTGCGACTTTGAGGACTATGACAAGTGCTACTTTGAGGCCTATGTCAAGTGATTCTTAGAAAACTCTAATGGTCCACTTGTTCAAATTTAGGTTCTCTAGGGTGAGGCATTTGATTCCACAACCGCCAAAAAGTCTATCTCGATTCTATAACCGATTGGAAACTTCTCTTTGTTTTTCAGTTCACACTAAATCAGCGCGAGCAGTCCCTAATGTCACATGCAAAACATATATTAACGGTTGGGGAACGCAATGTAATTGATCCTACTATCATCTAACCTATCCACCCTAACTTCCTATGCACCTTCGTGTCGCTCCCTTCTTGTTTCTGACGTAGGCTCCATTACGAGATTTTCGATGGAATTCCAAGATTTCACTCTAAACAAGTGCTACTTTGAGGCCTATGACAAGGGATTCTTAGAAAAACACTCTATTGGTCCACTTGTTCAAATTTAGGTTCTCTCGGGTGAGGCACTTGATTCCACAACCGCAAAAAAGTCTAGCTCGATTCTATAGCCGGATTGGACACTTCTCTTTGTTTTGAGTTCACTGAATTCAGCGCCAGCAGTCCCTATTGTCACATCCGTAAACATATATTAACGGTTGGGGAACGCAATGTAATTGATGTTACCATCATCTAACCTATCCACCCTAACTTCCTATGTAACTTTCGTGTCGCTCCCTTCTTGTTTCTGCACTTAGGTCAACACGTAGATTTTCGATGGAATTCCAAGATTTCACTCTAAACAAGTGCAACTTTGAGGCCTATGACAAGTGATTCTTAGAAAACACTCTAATGGTCCACTTGTTCAAATTTAGGCTCTCTCTGGTGAGGCACTTTGATTCCACAACCGCGAAAAAGTCTAGCTCGATTCTATAGCCTGATTGGACACTTCTCTTTGTTTTGAGTTCACGCTGAAATCAGCGCCACTGTCCCTAATGTCACTTCCGAAAACATATATTAACGGTTGGGTAACGAATGTAGTTGATCCTACCATCATCTAACCTATCCACCCTAACTTCCTATGTACCTTTCTTATCGTTCCCCTTCTTGTTTTGGTACATAGGTCGACATAGAGATTTTCGATGAAATTCCAAGATTTCACTCTAAACAAGTGCTACTTTGAGGCCTATGTCAAGTGATTCTTAGAAAAACTCTCTAATGGTCCACTTGTTCAAATTTAGGTTCTCTAGGGTGAGGCATTTGATTCCACAACCGCCAAAAAAGTCTATCTCGATTCTATAACCGGATTGGAAACTTCTCTTTATTTTGAGTTCACACTCAAATCAGCGCGAGCAGATCCCTAATGTCACATGCGTAAACATATATTAACGGTTGGGGAACGCAATGTAATTGATCCTACTATCATCTAACCTATCGAATCTTAACTTCCTATGTACCTTTCGTGTTGTTCCCCTTCTTGTTTCTCTAAGACGTAGGTCGACATAGAGATTTTCGATGGAATTCCAAGATTTCACTCTAAACAAGTGCTACTTTGTGGCCTATGACAAGTGATTCTTAGAAAAACTCTAATTGTCCACTTGTTCAAATTTAGGTTCTCTAGGGTGACGCATTTGATTCCACAAACCTCCAAGATGTCTAGCTCGATTCTATAACCGGATTGGAAACTTCTCTTTGTTTTGAGTTCACGCTGAAATCAGCGCCAGCAGTCCCTAATGTCACATGCGAAACATATATTAATGGTTGGGGAACGCAATGTAATTGATCCTACCATCATCTAACCTATCGACCCTAACTTCCTATGTACCTTTCATTGTCGCTCCCTTCTTGTTTCGCAGACGTAGGTCGACATAGAGATTTTCGATGGAATTCCAAGATTTCACTCTAAACAAGTGCTACTTTGACACCTATGGCAAGTGATTCTTAGAAAAACTCTCTAATGGTCCACTTGTTCAAATTTAGGCTCTCTCGGGTGAGGCACTTGATTCCACAACCGCGAAAAGTCTAGCTCGATTCTATAACCGATTGGAAACTTCTCTTTGTTTTGAGTTCACGCTGAAATCAGCGCAGCGAATTCCTAATGTCACATGCAGAAACATATTTTAACGGTTGGGCAACGCAATGTAATTGATCCTACCATCGTCTAACCTATCCACCCTAACTTCCTATGTAACTTTTGTGTCGCTCCCCTTCTTGTTTCTGCACGTAGGTCGAATTACGTAGATTTTCGATGGAATTCCAAGATTTCACTCTAAACAAGTGCGACTTTGAGGACTATGACAAGTGCTACTTTGAGGCCTATGTCAAGTGATTCTTAGAAAAACTCTCTAATGGTCCACTTGTTCAAATTTAGGTTCTCTAGGGTGAGGCATTTGATTCCACAACCGCCAAAAAAGTCTATCTCGATTCTATAACCGGATTGAAACTTCTTTTGTTTTCAGTTCACACCGAAATCAGCGAAAGCAGTCCCTAATGTCACATGCGAAAACATATATTAACGGTTGGGGAACGCAATGTAATTGATCCTACTATCATCTAACCTATCCACCCTAACTTCCTATGTACCTTTCGTGTCGCTCCCCTTCTTGTTTCGGCACGTAGGTCTACATAGAGATTTTCGATGGAATTCTAAGATTTCACTCTAAACAAGTGCTACTTTGAGGCCTATGACAAGGGATTCTTAGAAAAACACTCTATTGGTCCACTTGTTCAAATTTAGGCTCTCTCGGGTGAGGCACTTGATTCCACAACCAGCGAAAAAGTCTAGCTCGATTCTATAGCCGGATTGGACACTTCTCTTTGTTTTGAGTTCGCGCTGAATTCAGCGCCGCCGGCCCCTATTGTCACATCCAGAAACATATATTAACGGTTGGCGAACGCAATGTAATTGATGTTACCATCATCTAACCTATCCACCCTAACTTCCTATGTAACTTTTCGTGTCGCTCCCCTTCTTGTTTCGATGCACGTAGGTCAACACGTAGATTTTCGATGGAATTCCAAGATTTCACTCTAAACAAGTGCAACTTTGAGGCCTATGACAAGTGATTCTTAGAAAAACACTCTAATCGGTCCACTTGTTCAAATTTAGGCTCTCTCGGGTGAGGCACTTGATTCCACAACCGCGAAAAGTCTAGCTCGATTCTATAGCCGGATTGGACACTTCTCTTTGTTTTGAGTTCGCGCTGAAATCAGCGCCGGTGTCCCTAATGTCACTTCGTAAAACATATATTAACGGTTGGGTAACGCAATGTAGTTGATCCTACCATCATCTAACCTATCCACCCTAACTTCCTATGTACCTTTCTTATCGTTCCCCTTCTTGTTTTGGTACATAGGTCGACATAGAGATTTTCGATGAAATTCCAAGATTCCACTCTAAACAAGTGCTACTTTGAGGCCTATGTCAAGTGATTCTTAGAAAAACTCTCTAATGGTCCACTTGTTCAAATTTAGGTTCTCTAGGGTGAGGCATTTGATTCCACAACCGCCAAAAAGTCTATCTCGATTCTATAACCGGATTGGAAACTTCTCTTTATTTTGAGTTCACACTGAAATCAGCGAAAGCAGTCCCCAATGTCACATGCAAAACATATATTAACGGTTGGGGAACGCAATGTAATTGATCCTACTATCATCTAACCTATCGACCCTAACTTCCTATGTACCTTTAGTGTTGTTCCCCTTCTTGTTTCTAATGCGTGGGTCGACATAGAGATTTTCGATGGAATTCCAAGATTTCACTCTAAACAAGTGCTACTTTGTGGCCTATGACAAGTGATTTCTTAGAAAAACTCTCTAATTGTCCACTTGTTCAAATTTAGGTTCTCTAGGGTGACGCATTTGATTCCACAACCTCCAAGATGTCTAGCTCGATTCTATAACGGATTGGAAACTTCTCTTTGTTTTGAGTTCACGCTGAAATCAGCGCCGAGCAGTCCCTAATGTCACATGCGTAAACATATATTAATGGTTGGGGAACGCAATGTAATTGATCCTACCATCATCTAACCTATCGACCCTAACTTCCTATGTACCTTTAGTGTCGTTCCCTTCTTGTTTCGGTGCGTAGGTCGACATAGAGATTTTCGATGGAATTCCAAGATTTCACTCTAAACAAGTGCTACTTTGACACCTATGGCAAGTGATTCTTAGAAAAACTCTCTAATGGTCCACTTGTTCAAATTTAGGCTCTCTCGGGTGAGGCACTTGATTCCACAACCGAAAAAGTCTAGCTCGATTCTATAACCAGATTGGAAACTTCTCTTTGTTTTGAGTTCACGCTGAAATCAGCGCCAAGCAGTCCCTAATGTCACATGCGAAACATATTTTAACGGTTGGGCAACGCAATGTAATTGATCCTACCATCGTCTAACCTATCCACCCTAACTTCCTATGTAACTTTCGTGTCGTTCCCCTTCTTGTTTCTTTCGCGTGTAGGTCGACATAGAGATTTTCGATGGAATTCCAAGATTTCACTCTAAACAAGTGCGACTTTGAGGACTATGACAAGTGCTACTTTGAGGCCTATGTCAAGTGATTCTTAGAAAAAACTCTCTAATGGTCCACTTGTTCAAATTTAGGTTCTCTAGGGTGAGGCATTTGATTCCACAACCGCCAAAAAGTCTATCTCGATTCTATAACCTAGGATTGGAAACTTCTCTTTGTTTTGAGTTCACACTGAAATCAGCGCGAGCAAATCCCTAATGTCACATGCGTAAACATATATTAACGGTTGGGGAACGCAATGTAATTGATCCTACTATCATCTAACCTATCCACCCTAACTTCCTATGTACCTTTCGTGTCGTTCCCCTTCTTGTTTCGATGCGTAGGTCGACACGTAGATTTTCGATGGAATTCTAAGATTTCACTCTAAACAAGTGCTACTTTGAGGCCTATGACAAGGGATTCTTAGAAAAACACTCTATTGGTCCACTTGTTCAAATTTAGGCTCTCTCGGTGAGGCACTTGATTCCACAACCGCGAAAAAGTCTAGCTCGATTCTATAGCCGGATTGGACACTTCTCTTTGTTTTGAGTTCGCGCTGAATTCAGCGCCAGCATCCTATTGTCACATCCGAAAACATATATTAACGGTTGGCGAAACGCAATGTAATTGATGTTACCATCATCTAACCTATCCACCCTAACTTCCTATGTAACTTTCGTGTCGTTCCCCTTCTTGTTTTTGATGCGTAGGTCAACACGTAGATTTTCGATGGAATTCCAAGATTTCACTCTAAACAAGTGCAACTTTGAGGCCTATGACAAGTGATTCTTAGAAAAACACTCTATCGGTCCACTTGTTCAAATTTAGGCTCTCTCGGGTGAGGCACTTGATTCCACAACCGCGAAAAAGTCTAGCTCGATTCTATAGCCGGATTGGACACTTCTCTTTGTTTGAGTTCGCTGAAATCAGCGCCACCTGTCCCCTAATGTCACTTCCAGAAACATATATTAACGGTTGGGTAACGCATAATGTAGTTGATCCTACCATCATCTAACCTATCCACCCTAACTTCCTATGTACCTTTCTTATCGTTCCCCTTCTTGTTTTGGTACATAGGTCGACATAGAGATTTTCGATGAAATTCCAAGATTTCACTCTAAACAAGTGCTACTTTGAGGCCTATGTCAAGTGATTCTTAGAAAAACTCTCTAATGGTCCACTTGTTCAAATTTAGGTTCTCTAGGTGAGGCATTTGATTCCACAACCGCCAAAAAGTCTATCTCGATTCTATAACCGGATTGGAAACTTCTCTTTATTTTGAGTTCACTGAAATCAGCGCGGCAGTCCCCTAATGTCACATGCGAGAAACATATATTAACGGTTGGGGAACGCAATGTAATTGATCCTACTATCATCTAACCTATCGACCCTAACTTCCAATGTACCTTTCGTGTTGTTCCCCTTCTTGTTTCGGTACGTAGGTCGACATAGAGATTTTCGATGGAATTCCAAGATTTCACTCTAAACAAGTGCTACTTTGTGGCCTATGACAAGTGATTCTTAGAAAAACTCTATAATTGTCCACTTGTTCAAATTTAGGTTCTCTAGGGTGACGCATTTGATTCCACAACCTCCAAGATGTCTAGCTCGATTCTATAACCGGATTGGAAACTTCTCTTTGTTTTGAGTTCACGCTGAAATCAGCGCGGCAGTCCCTAATGTCACATGCAGAAACATATATTAATGGTTGGGGAACGCAATGTAATTGATCCTACCATCATCTAACCTATCGACCCTAACTTCCTATGTACCTTTAGGTGTCGCTCCCTTCTTGTTTGATGCGTTAGGTCGACATAGAGATTTTCGATGGAATTCCAAGATTTCACTCTAAACAAGTGCTACTTTGACACCTATGGCAAGTGATTCTTAGAAAAACTCTCTAATGGTCCACTTGTTCAAATTTAGGCTCTCGGGTGAGGCACTTGATTCCACAACCGCGAAAAAGTCTAGCTTCGATTCTATAACCAGATTGGAAACTTCTCTTTGTTTTGAGTTCACGCTGAAATCAACGCGGCGATCCCTAATGTCACATGCAAAAACATATTTTAACGGTTGGGCAACGCAATGTAATTGATCCTACCATCGTCTAACCTATCCACCCTAACTTCCTATGTAACTTTTTGTCGCTCCCCTTCTTGTTTCGGCACGTAGGTCGACACGCAGATTTTCGATGGAATTCCAAGATTTCACTCTAAACAAGTGCGACTTTGAGGACTATGACAAGTGCTACTTTGAGGCCTATGTCAAGTGATTCTTAGAAAAACTCTCTAATGGTCCACTTGTTCAAATTTAGGTTCTCTAGGGTGAGGCATTTGATTCCACAACCGCCAAAAAGTCTATCTCGATTCTATAACCGGATTGGAAACTTCTCTTTGTTTTCGAGTTCACACTGAAATCAGCGCGAGCGATCCCTAATGTCACATGCGTAAACATATATTAACGGTTGGGGAACGCAAATGTAATTGATCCTACTATCATCTAACCTATCCACCCTAACTTCCTATGTACCTTTCGTGTCGTTCCCCTTCTTGTTTGATGCGTAGGTCGACACAGAGATTTTCGATGGAATTCTAAGATTTCACTCTAAACAAGTGCTACTTTGAGGCCTATGACAAGGGATTCTTAGAAAACACTCTATTGGTCCACTTGTTCAAATTTAGGTTCTCTCGGGTGAGGCACTTGATTCCACAACCGCGAAAAAGTCTAGCTTCGATTCTATAGCGGATTGGACACTTCTCTTTTGTTTTGAGTTCGCGCTGAATTCAGCGCCAGCCAAATCCCTATTGTCACATCCGTAAAACATATATTAACGGTTGGCGAACGCAATGTAATTGATGTTACCATCATCTAACCTATCCACCCTAACTTCCTATGTAACTTTCGTGTCGTTCCCTTCTTGTTTCGATGCGTAGGTCAACACAGAGATTTTCGATGGAATTCCAAGATTTCACTCTAAACAAGTGCAACTTTGAGGCCTATGACAAGTGATTCTTAGAAAAACACTCTATCGGTCCACTTGTTCAAATTTAGGCTCTCTCGGGTGAGGCACTTGATTCCACAACCGCGAAAAAGTCTAGCTCGATTCTATAGCCGGATTGGACACTTCTCTTTGTTTTGAGTTCACGCTGAAATCAGCGCCCGGCAGTCCCTAATGTCACTTCGAGAAAACATATATTAAACGGTTGGGTAACGCAATGTAGTTGATCCTACCATCATCTAACCTATCCACCCTAACTTCCTATGTACCTTTCTTATCGTTCCCCTTCTTGTTTTGGTACATAGGTCGACATAGAGATTTTCGATGAAATTCCAAGATTTCACTCTAAACAAGTGCTACTTTGAGGCCTATGTCAAGTGATTCTTAGAAAAACTCTCTAATGGTCCACTTGTTCAAATTTAGGTTCTCTAGGGTGAGGCATTTGATTCCACAACCGCCAAAAAGTCTATCTCGATTCTATAACCGGATTGGAAACTTCTCTTTATTTTGAGTTCACACTGAAATCAGCGCGAGCAGTCCCCAATGTCACATGCGTAAACATATATTAACGGTTGGGGAACGAATGTAATTGATCCTACTATCATCTAACCTATCGACCCTAACTTCCTATGTACCTTTCGTGTTGTTCCCCTTCTTGTTTCGATGCGTAGGTCGACATAGAGATTTTCGATGGAATTCCAAGATTTCACTCTAAACAAGTGCTACTTTGTGGCCTATGACAAGTGATTCTTAGAAAAACTCTCTAATTGTCCACTTGTTCAAATTTAGGTTCTCTAGGGTGACGCATTTGATTCCACAACCTCCAAGATGTCTAGCTCGATTCTATAACCGGATTGGAAACTTCTCTTTGTTTTGAGTTCACGCTGAAATCAGCGCGAGCAGTCCCCTAATGTCACATGCGAAACATATATTAATGGTTGGGGAACGCAATGTAATTGATCCTACCATCATCTAACCTATCGACCCTAACTTCCTATGTACCTTTAAATTGTCGTTCCTTCTTGTTTCGATGCGTAGGTCGACATAGAGATTTTCGATGGAATTCCAAGATTTCACTCTAAACAAGTGCTACTTTGACACCTATGGCAAGTGATTCTTAGAAAAACTCTCTAATGGTCCACTTGTTCAAATTTAGGCTCTCTCGGGTGAGGCACTTGATTCCACAACCGCGAAAAGTCTAGCTCGATTCTATAACCAGATTGGAAACTTCTCTTTGTTTTGAGTTCACGCTGAAATCAGCGCGCTCCCCTAATGTCACATGCGTAAACATATTTTAACGGTTGGGCAACGCAATGTAATTGATCCTACCATCGTCTAACCTATCCACCCTAACTTACTATGTAACTTTCGTGTCGTTTCCCCTTCTTGTTTTACACGTAGGTCGACATAGAGATTTTCGATGGAATTCCAAGATTTCACTCTAAACAAGTGCGACTTTGAGGACTATGACAAGTGCTACTTTGAGGCCTATGTCAAGTGATTCTTAGAAAAACTCTCTAATGGTCCACTTGTTCAAATTTAGGTTCTCTAGGGTGAGGCATTTGATTCCACAACCGCCAAAAAGTCTATCTCGATTCTATAACCGGATTGGAAACTTCTCTTTGTTTTTCAGTTCACACTGAAATCAGCATTGCGGCGATCCCTAATGTCACATGCGAAAACATATATTAACGGTTGGGGAACGCAATGTAATTGATCCTACTATCATCTAACCTATCCACCCTAACTTCCTATGTACCTTTTCGTGTTGTTCCCCTTCTTGTTTCGTGCGTAGGTCTAATACGTAGATTTTCGATGGAATTCTAAGATTTCACTCTAAACAAGTGCTACTTTGAGGCCTATGACAAGGGATTCTTAGAAAAACACTCTATTGGTCCACTTGTTCAAATTTAGGCTCTCTCGGGTGAGGCACTTGATTCCACAACCGCAAAAAAGTCTAGCTCGATTCTATAGCCGGATTGGACACTTCTCTTTGTTTTGAGTTCGCTGAATTCAGCGCCGGCGCAGTCCCTATTGTCACATCCGAAAACATATATTAACGGTTGGCGAACGCAATGTAATTGATGTTACCATCATCTAACCTATCCACCCTAACTTCCTATGTAACTTTTCTGTGTCGTTCCCCTTCTTGTTTCGATGCGTAGGTCAACACGAGAGATTTTCGATGGAATTCCAAGATTTCACTCTAAACAAGTGCAACTTTGAGGCCTATGACAAGTGATTCTTAGAAAAACACTCTATCGGTCCACTTGTTCAAATTTAGGCTCTCTCGGGTGAGGCACTTGATTCCACAACCAGCGAAAAAAGTCTAGCTCGATTCTATAGCCGGATTGGACACTTCTCTTTGTTTTGAGTTCACGCTGAAATCAGCGCCCGAGTGTCCCTAATGTCACTTCGAGAAACATATATTAACGGTTGGGTAACGCAATGTAGTTGATCCTACCATCATCTAACCTATCCACCCTAACTTCCTATGTACCTTTCTTATCGTTCCCCTTCTTGTTTTGGAACATAGGTCGACATAGAGATTTTTGATGAAATTCCAAGATTTCACTCTAAACAAGTGCTACTTTGAGGCCTATGTCAAGTGATTCTTAGAAAAACTCTCTAATGGTCCACTTGTTCAAATTTAGGTTCTCTAGGGTGAGGCATTTGATTCCACAACCGCCAAAAAAGTCTATCTCGATTCTATAACCGGATTGGAAACTTCTCTTTGTTTTGAGTTCACGCTGAAATCAGCGCGAGCAGTCCCTAATGTCACATGCGAAAAACATATATTAACGGTTGGGGAACGCAATGTAATTGATCCTACTATCATCTAACCTATCCACCCTAACTTCCTATGTACCTTTCGTGTTGTTCCCTTCTTGTTTCGATGCGTAGGTCGACATAGAGATTTTCGATGGAATTCCAAGATTTCACTCTAAACAAGTGCTACTTTGTGGCCTATGACAAGTGATTCTTAGAAAAACTCTCTAATGGTCCACTTGTTCAAATTTAGGTTCTCTAGGGTGAGGCGCATTTGATTCCACAACCTCCAAGATGTCTAGCTCGATTCTATAACCGGATTGGAAACTTCTCTTTGTTTTCAGTTCACGCTGAAATCAGCGCTAGCGATCCCCTAATGTCACATGCGAAAACATATATTAACGGTTGGGGAACGCAAATGTAATTGATCCTACTATCATCTAACCTATCCACCCTAACTTCCTATGTACCTTTACGTGTTGTTCCCCTTCTTGTTTCGATGCGTAGGGTCGACATAGAGATTTTCGATGGAATTCCAAGATTTCACTCTAAACAAGTGCTACTTTGTGGCCTATGACAAGTGATTCTTAGAAAAACTCTCTAATTGTCCACTTGTTCAAATTTAGGTTCTCTAGGGTGACGCATTTGATTCCACAACCTCCAAGATGTCTAGCTCGATTCTATAACCGGATTGGAAACTTCTCTTTGTTTTGAGTTCACGCTGAAATCAGCGAGCAGTCCCTAATGTCACATGCAGAAACATATATTAATGGTTGGGGAACGCAATGTAATTGATCCTACCATCATCTAACCTATCGACCCTAACTTCCTATGTACCTTTCGTGTCGTTCCCTTCTTGTTTCGGATGCGTAGGTCGACATAGAGATTTTCGATGGAATTCAAGATTTCACTCTAAACAAGTGCTACTTTGACACCTTTGGCAAGTGATTCTTAGAAAAATTCTCTAATGGTCCACTTGTTCAAATTTAGGTTCTCTAGGGTGAGGCATTTGATTCCACAACCGTGAAAAAGTCTAGCTCGATTCAATAACCGGATTGGGAATTTCTCTTTGTTTTGAGTTCACGCTGAAATCAGCGCCAGCAGTCCCTATTGTCACATCCAGAAACATATATTAACGGTTGGGGAACGCAATGTAATTGATCTTACCATCATCTAACCTATCCACCCTAACTTCCTATGTAACTTTCATGTCGTTCCCCTTCTTGTTTTACGATGACGTAGATCGACACAGAGATTTTCGATGGAATTCCAAGATTTCACTCTAAACAAGTGCTACTTTGAGGCCTATGACAAGTGATTCTTAGAAAACACTCTATCGGTCCACTTGTTCAAATTTAGGCTCTCTAGGGTGAGGCACTTGATTCCACAACCGCGAAAAAAGTCTAGCTCGATTCTATAGCCGGATTGGACACTTCTCTTTGTTTTGAGTTCACGCTGAAATCAACGCCGGTAATGTCCCTAACGTCACATCGAGAAACATATATTAACGGTTGGGTAACGCAATGTAGTTGATCCAACCATCATCTAACCTATCCACCCTAACTTCCTATGTACCTTTCGTATCGTTCCCCTTCTTGTGTCGGTACGTAGGTCGACATAAAGATTTTCGATGGAATTCCAAGATTTCACTCTAAACAAGTGCTACTTTGAGGCCAATGACAAGTGATTCTTAGGAAAACTCTCTAATGGTCCACTTGTTCAAATTTAGGCTCTCTCGGGTGAGGCACTTGATTCCACAACCGCGAAAAAGTCTAGCTCGATTCTATAACCGGATTGGAAAGTTCTCTTTGTTTTGAGTTCACGCTGAAATCAGCGCGAGCAGTCCCAAATGTCACATGCGTAAACATATTTTAACGGTTGGGGAACGCAATGTAATTGACCCTACCATCATCTAACCTATCCACCCTAACTTCCTATGTACCTTTTGTGTCGTTCCCCTTCTTGTTTCGGTACTTAGGTCGACACAGAGATTTTCGATGGAATTCCAAGATTTCACTCTAAACAAGTGCTACTTTGAGGCCTATGACAAGTGATTCTTAGAAAAACTCTCTAATGGTCCACTTGTTCAAATTTAGGCTCTCTAGGGTGAGGCACTTGATTCCACAACCGCGAAAAAAGTCTAGCTCGATTCTATAACCGGATTGGACACTTCTCTTTGTTTTTGAGTTCACGCTGAAATCAACGCCCGTTTGTCCCTAATGTCACATCCGTAAACATATTTTAACGGTTGGGTAACGCAATGTAATGATCCTACCATCATCTAACCTATCCACCCTAACTTCCTATGTACCTTTCGTCTCGTTCCCCTTCTTGTTTCGGTGCGTAGGTCGACATAGAGATTTTTGATGGAATTCCAAGTTTTCACTCTAAACAAGTGCGACTTTGAGGCCTATGAGAAGTGATTCTTAGAAAAACTCTCTAATGGTCCACTTGTTCAAATTTAGGTTCTCTAGGGTGAGGCACTTGATTCCACAACCGCGAAAAAGTCTAGCTCGATTCTGTAGCCGGATTGGACACTTCTCTTTGTTTTGAGTTCACGCTGAAATCAGCGAGGCAGTCCCTAATGTCACATGCAGAAACATATTTTAACGGTTGGGGAACGCAATGTAATTGACCCTACCATCATCTAACCTATCCACCCTAACTTCCTATGTACCTTTCGTGTCGTTCCCCTTCTTGTTTCGGTACGTAGGTCGACATAGAGATTTTCGATGGAATTCTAAGATTTCACTCTAAACAAGTGCTACTTTGAGGCCTATGACAAGTGATTCTTAGAAAAACTCTCTAGCGGTCCACTTGTTCAAATTTAGGCTCTCTCGGGTGAGGCACTTGATTCCACAACCGCGAAAAAGTCTAGCTCGATTCTGTAGCCGGATTGGACACTTCTCTTTGTTTTGAGTTCACGCTGAAATCAACGCCAGCTGTCCCTAATGTCACATCCAGAAACATATATTAACGGTTGGGTAACGCAATGTAGTCATCTAACCTATCCACCCTAACTTCCTATGTACCTTTCGTCTTGTTCCCTTCTTGTTTCTAAGCACGTAGGTCGACATAGAGATTTTTGATGGAATTCCAAGATTTCACTCTAAACAAGTGCTACTTTGAGGCCTATGACAAGTGATTCTTAGAAAAACTCTCTAATGGTCCACTTGTTCAAATTTAGGTTCTCTCCGGTGAGGCACTTGATTCCACAACCGCGAAAAAAAGTCTAGCTCGATTCTATAGCCGGATTAGACACTTCTCTTTGTTTTGAGTTCACGTTGAAATCAGCGCCGACAGCAGTCCCTAATGTCACATCCGAAAACATATTTTAACGGTTGGGTAATGCAATTGATCCTACCATCATCTAACCTATCCACCCTAACTTCCTATGTACCTTTCGTATTGTTCCCCCTTCTTGTTTTGATGCGTGGTCGACATAGAGATTTTCGATGGAATTTCCAAGATTTCACTATAAACAAGTGCTACTTTGGGGCCTATGACAAGTGATTCTTAGAAAAAACTCTCTAATGGTCCACTTCTTCAAATTTAGGTTCTCTAGGGTGAGGCATTTGATTCCACAACCGCGAAAAAGTCTAGCTCGATTCTATAACCGGATTGGACACTTCTCTTTGTTTTGAGTTCACGCTGAAATCAGCGACAGCAGTCCCTAATGTCACATGCGAAAACATATATTAACGGTTGGGTAACGCAATGTAGTCATCTAACCTATCCACCCTAACTTCCTATGTACCTTTCGTATTGTTCCCCTTCTTGTTTCTGCATTTAGGTCGACATTAGAGATTTTCGATGGAATGCCAAGTTTTCACTCTAAACAAGTGCGACTTTGAGGCCTATGACAAGTGATTCTTAGAAAAACTCTCTAATGGTCCACTTGTTCAAATTTAGGTTCTCTAGGGTGAGGCACTTGATTCCACAACCGCGAAAAAAAGTCTAGCTCGATTCTGAGCGGATTGGACACTTCTCTTTGTTTTGAGTTCACGCTGAAATCAGCGCGAGCAGTCCCTAATGTCACATGCGTAAAACATATTTTAACGGTTGGGGAACGCAATGTAATTGATCCTACCATCATCTAACCTATCCACCCTAACTTCCTATGTAACTTTCGTGTCGCTTCCCTTCTTGTTTCGATGCGTAGGTCGACACGAGATTTTCGATGGATTTCCAAGATTTCACTATAAACAAGTGCTACTTTGGGGCCTATGACAAGTGATTCTTAGAAAAACTCTCTAATGGTTCACATCTTCAAATTTAGGTTCTCTAGGGTGAGGCATTTGATTCCACAACCGCGAAAAAAAGTCTAGCTCGATTCTATAACCGGATTGGAAACTTCTCTTTTTTGTTTGAGTTCACGCTGAAATCAGCGCGAGCAGTCCCTAATGTCACATGCGAAAACATATTTTAACGGTTGGGGAACGCAATGTAATTGATCCTACCATCATCTAACCTATCCACCCTAACTTCCTATGTACCTTTCGTGTCGTTCCCCTTCTTGTTTCGATGCGTAGGTCGACATAGAGATTTTCGATGGAATTCCAAGATTTCACTCTAAACAAGTGCTACTTTGAGGCCTATGACAAGTGATTCTTAGAAAAACTCTAATGGTCTACTTGTTCAAATTTAGGTTCTCTAGGGTGAGGCACTTGATTCCACAACCGCGAAAAAGTCTAGCTCGATTCTATAGCCTGATTGGACCCTTCTCTTTCTTTTGAGTTCACGCTGAAATCAGCGCGAAAGCAGTCCCTAATGTCACATGCAGAAACATATTTTAACGGTTGGGGAACGCAATGTAATTGACCCTACCATCATCTAACCTATCCACCCTAACTTCCTATGTACCTTTCGTGTCGTTCCCCTTCTTGTTTCGGTACGTAGGTCGACACAGAGATTTTCGATGGAATTCTAAGATTTCACCCTAAACAAGTGCTACTTTGAGGCCATTGACAAGTGATTCTTAGAAAAACTCTCTATCGGTCCACTTGTTCAAATTTAGGCTCTCTCGGGTGAGGCACTTGATTCCACAACCGCGAAAAAGTCTAGCTCGATTCTGTAGCCGGATTGGACACTTCTCTTTGTTTTGAGTTCGCGCTGAAATCAACGCTAGCTGTCCCTAATGTCACATCCAGAAACATATATTAACCGTTGGGTAACGCAATGTAGTCATCTAACCTATCCACCCTAACTCCCTATGTACCTTTCGTATCGTTCCCCTTCTTGTTTCGCACGTAGGTCGACATAGAGATTTTTGATGGAATTCCAAGATTTCACTCTAAACAAGTGCTACTTTGAGGCCTATGACAAGTGATTCTTAGAAAAACTCTCTAATGGTCCACTTGATCAAATTTAGGCTCTCTCCGGTGAGGCACTTGATTCCACAACCGCGAAAAAGTCTAGCTCGATTCTATAGCCGGATTAGACACTTCTCTTTGTTTTGAGTTCGCGTTGAAATCAGCGACAGCTGTCCCTAATGTCACATCCAGAAACATATATTAACGGTTGGGTAAGGCAATGTAGTCATCTAACCTATCCACCCTAACTTCCTATGTACCTTTCGTATTGTTCCCCTTCTTGTTTCGGTACGTAGGTCGACATAGAGATTTTCGATGGAATTCCAAGATTTCACTCTAAACAAGTGCTACTTTGAGGCCTATGACAAGTGATTCTTAGAAAAACTCTCTAATGGTCCGCTTGTTCAAATTTAGGCTCTCTCGGGTGAGGCACTTGATTCCACAACCGCGAAAAAGTCTAGCTCGATTCTATAGCCGGATTAGATACTTCTCTTTGTTTTGAGTTCGCGTTGAAATCAGCGACAGCTGTCCCTAATGTCACATCCAGAAACATAAATTAACGGTTGGGTAACGCAATGTAATTGATCCAACCATCATCTTACCTATCCACCCTAACTTCCTATGTACCTTTCGTGTCGTTCCCCTTCTTGTTTCTATGATGCGTAGGTCGACCGTAGATTTTTCGATGGATTTCCAAGATTTCACTATAAACAAGTGCTACTTTGGGGCCTATGACAAGTGATTCTTAGAAAAACTCTCTAATGGTCCACATCTTCAAATTTAGGTTCTCTAGGGTGAGGCATTTGATTCCACAACCGCGAAAAAGTCTAGCTCGATTCTATAACCGGATTGGAAACTTCTCTTTGTTTTGAGTTCACGCTGAAATCAGCGCGAGCAGTCCCTAATGTCACATGCAGAAACATATTTTAACGGTTGGGGAACGCAATGTAATTGACCCTACCATCATCTAACCTATCCACCCTAACTTCCTATGTACCTTTCGTGTCGTTCCCCTTCTTGTTTCGGTACGTAGGTCGACACAGAGATTTTCGATGGATTTCCAAGATTTCACTATAAACAAGTGCTACTTTGGGGCCTATGACAAGTGATTCTTAGAAAAACTCTCTAATGGTCCACATCTTCAAATTTAGGTTCTCTAGGGTGAGGCATTTGATTCCACAACCGCGAAAAAGTCTAGCTCGATTCTATAACCGGATTGGAAACTTCTCTTTGTTTTGAGTTCACGCTGAAATCAGCGCGAGCAGTCCCTAATGTCACATGCAGAAACATATTTTAACGGTTGGGGAACGCAATGTAATTGATCCTACCATCATCTAACCTATCCACCCTAACTTCCTATGTACCTTTCGTGTCGTTCCCTTCTTGTTTCTGCACGTAGGTCGACATAGAGATTTTCGATGGAATTCCAAGATTTCACTCTAAACAAGTGCTACTTTGAGGCCTATGACAAGTGATTCTTAGAAAAAAACTCTAATGGTCTACTTGTTCAAATTTAGGTTCTCTAGGGTGAGGCACTTGATTCCACAACCGCGAAAAAGTCTAGCTCGATTCTATAGCCGGATTGGACCCTTCTCTTTCTTTTGAGTTCACGCTGAAATCAGCGCGAGCAGTCCCTAATGTCACATGCGAAAACATATTTTAACGGTTGGGGAACGCAATGTAATTGACCCTACCATCATCTAACCTATCCACCCTAACTTCCTATGTACCTTTCGTGTCGCTCCCCTTCTTGTTTCGATGCACGTAGGTCGACATAGAGATTTTCGATGGAATTCTAAGATTTCACCCTAAACAAGTGCTACTTTGAGGCCTTTGACAAGTGATTCTTAGAAAAACTCTCTATCGTCCACTTGTTCAAATTTAGGCTCTCTCGGTGAGGCACTTGATTCCACAACCGCGAAAAAGTCTAGCTCGATTCTATAGCCGGATTGGACACTTCTCTTTGTTTTGAGTTCGCGCTGAAATCAACGCCAAAAATTGTCCCTAATGTCACATCCAAAACATATATTAACCGTTGGGTAACGCAATGTAGTCATCTAACCTATCCATTCTAACTCCCTATGTACCTTTCGTATCGTTCCCCTTCTTGTTTCGGTACGTAGGTCGACATAGAGATTTTTGATGGAATTCCAAGATTTCACTCTAAACAAGTGCTACTTTGAGGCCTATGACAAGTGATTCTTAGAAAAACTCTCTAATGGTCCACTTGTCCAAATTTAGGCTCTCTCCGGTGAGGCACTTGATTCCACAACCGCGAAAAAGTCTAGCTCGATTCTATAGCCGGATTAGACACTTCTCTTTGTTTTGAGTTCGCGTTGAAATCAGCGACAGCTGTCCCTAATGTCACATCCAGAAACATATATTAACGGTTGGGTAACGCAATGTAGTCATCTAACCTATCCACCCTAACTTCCTATGTACCTTTCGTATTGTTCCCCTTCTTGTTTCGGTACGTAGGTCGACATAGAGATTTTCGATGGAATTCCAAGATTTCACTCTAAACAAGTGCTACTTTGAGGCCTATGACAAGTGATTCTTAGAAAAACTCTCTAATGGTCCACTTGTTCAAATTTAGGCTTCTCTAGGGTGAGGCACTTGATTCCACAACCGCGAAAAAGTCTAGCTCGATTCTATAGCCGGATTAGACACTTCTCTTTGTTTTGAGTTCACGTTGAAATCAGCGACGAGCAGTCCCTAATGTCACATCGTAAAACATATATTAACGGTTGGGTAACGCAATGTAGTCATCTAACCTATCCACCCTAACTTCCTATGTACCTTTCGTATTGTTCCCCTTCTTGTTTCGGTACGTAGGTCGACACAGAGATTTTCGATGGAATGCCAAGTTTTCACTCTAAACAAGTGCGACTTTGAGGCCTATGACAAGTGATTCTTAGAAAAACTCTCTAATGGTCCACTTGTTCAAATTTAGGTTCTCTAGGGTGAGGCACTTGATTCCACAACCGCGAAAAAGTCTAGCTCGATTCTGTAGCCGGATTGGACACTTCTCTTTGTTTTGAGTTCACGCTGAAATCAGCGCGAGCAGTCCCTAATGTCACATGCAGAAACATATTTTAACGGTTGGGGAACGCAATGTAATTGATCCTACCATCATCTAACCTATCCACCCTAACTTCCTATGTAACTTTCGTGTCGCTCCCTTCTTGTTTCGATGCGTAGGTCGACACGTAGATTTTCGATGGATTTCCAAGATTTCACTATAAACAAGTGCTACTTTGGGGCCTATGACAAGTGATTCTTAGAAAAACTCTCTAATGGTTCACATCTTCAAATTTAGGTTCTCTAGGGTGAGGCATTTGATTCCACAACCGCGAAAAAGTCTAGCTCGATTCTATAACCGGATTGGAAACTTCTCTTTGTTTTGAGTTCACGCTGAAATCAGCGCGAGCAGTCCCTAATGTCACATGCAGAAACATATTTTAACGGTTGGGGAACGCAATGTAATTGATCCTACCATCATCTAACCTATCCACCCTAACTTCCTATGTACCTTTCGTGTCGTTCCCCTTCTTGTTTCGGTACGTAGGTCGACATAGAGATTTTCGATGGAATTCCAAGATTTCACTCTAAACAAGTGCTACTTTGAGGCCTATGACAAGTGATTCTTAGAAAAACTCTCTAATGGTCTACTTGTTCAAATTTAGGTTCTCTAGGGTGAGGCACTTGATTCCACAACCGCGAAAAAGTCTAGCTCGATTCTATAGCCGGATTGGACCCTTCTCTTTCTTTTGAGTTCACGCTGAAATCAGCGCGAGCAGTCCCTAATGTCACATGCAGAAACATATTTTAACGGTTGGGGAACGCAATGTAATTGACCCTACCATCATCTAACCTATCCACCCTAACTTCCTATGTACCTTTCGTGTCGTTCCCCTTCTTGTTTCGGTACGTAGGTCGACACAGAGATTTTCGATGGAATTCTAAGATTTCACCCTAAACAAGTGCTACTTTGAGGCCTTTGACAAGTGATTCTTAGAAAAACTCTCTATCGGTCCACTTGTTCAAATTTAGGCTCTCTCGGGTGAGGCACTTGATTCCACAACCGCGAAAAAGTCTAGCTCGATCCTGTAGCCGGATTGGACACTTCTCTTTGTTTTGAGTTCGCGCTGAAATCAACGCTAGCTGTCCCTAATGTCACATCCAGAAACATATATTAACCGTTGGGTAACGCAATGTAGTCATCTAACCTATCCACCCTAACTCCCTATGTACCTTTCGTATCGTTCCCCTTCTTGTTTCGGTACGTAGGTCGACATAGAGATTTTTGATGGAATTCCAAGATTTCACTCTAAACAAGTGCTACTTTGAGGCCTATGACAAGTGATTCTTAGAAAAACTCTCTAATGGTCCACTTGATCAAATTTAGGCTCTCTCCGGTGAGGCACTTGATTCCACAACCGCGAAAAAGTCTAGCTCGATTCTATAGCCGGATTAGACACTTCTCTTTGTTTTGAGTTCGCGTTGAAATCAGCGACAGCTGTCCCTAATGTCACATCCAGAAACATATATTAACGGTTGGGTAAGGCAATGTAGTCATCTAACCTATCCACCCTAACTTCCTATGTACCTTTCATATTGTTCCCCTTCTTGTTTCAAAGACGTAGGTCGACATAGAGATTTTCGATGGAATTCCAAGATTTCACTCTAAACAAGTGCTACTTTGAGGCCTATGACAAGTGATTCTTAGAAAACTCTCTAATGGTCCGCTTGTTCAAATTTAGGCTCTCTCGGGTGAGGCACTTGATTTCACAACCGCGAAAAAGTCTAGCTCGATTCTATAGCCGGATTAGATACTTCTCTTTGTTTTGAGTTCGCGTTGAAATCAGCGACAGCTGTCCCTAATGTCACATCCAAAACATAAATTAACGGTTGGGTAACGCAATGTAATTGATCCAACCATCATCTTACCTATCCACCCTAACTTCCTATGTACCTTTCGTGTCGTTCCCTTCTTGTTTCTAATGCGTAGGTCTAATACGTAGATTTTCGAGGGATTTCCAAGATTTCACGATAAACAAGTGCTACTTTGGGGCCTATGACAAGTGATTCTTAGAAAAACTCTCTAATGGTCCACATCTTCAAATTTAGGTTCTCTAGGGTGAGGCATTTGATTCCACAACCGCGAAAAAGTATAGCTCGATTCTATAACCGGATTGGAAACTTCTCTTTGTTTTGAGTTCACGCTGAAATCAGCGCGAGCAGTCCCTAATGTCACATGCAGAAACATATTTTAACGGTTGGGGAACGCAATGTAATTGACCCTACCATCATCTAACCTATCCACCCTAACTTCCTATGTACCTTTCGTGTCGCTCCCTTCTTGTTTCGCAATTAGGTCGACACGTAGATTTTCGATGGATTTCCAAGATTTCACTATAAACAAGTGCTACTTTGGGGCCTATGACAAGTGATTCTTAGAAAAACTCTCTAATGGTCCACATCTTCAAATTTAGGTTCTCTAGGGTGAGGCATTTGATTCCACAACCGCGAAAAAGTCTAGCTCGATTCTATAACCGGATTGGAAACTTCTCTTTGTTTTGAGTTCACGCTGAAATCAGCGCGAAAAGTCCCTAATGTCACATGCGTAAAACATATTTTAACGGTTGGGGAACGCAATGTAATTGATCCTACCATCATCTAACCTATCCACCCTAACTTCCTATGTACCTTTCGTGTCGTTCCCCTTCTTGTTTCGGTACGTAGGTTGACATAGAGATTTTCGATGGAATTCCAAGATTTCACTCTAAACAAGTGCTACTTTGAGGCCTATGACAAGTGATTCTTAGAAAAACTCTCTAAGGGTCTACTTGTTCAAATTTAGGTTCTCTAGGGTGAGGCACTTGATTCCACAACCGCGAAAAAGTCTAGCTCGATTCTATAGCCGGATTGGACCCTTCTCTTTCTTTTGAGTTCACGCTGAAATCAGCGCGAGCAGTCCCTAATGTCACATGCAGAAACATATTTTAACGGTTGGGGAACGCAATGTAATTGACCCTACCATCATCTAACCTATCCACCCTAACTTCCTATGTACCTTTCGTGTCGTTCCCTTCTTTGTTTCTATGCGTAGGTCGATTACGTAGATTTTCGATGGAATTCTAAGATTTCACCCTAAACAAGTGCTACTTTGAGGCCTTTGACAAGTGATTCTTAGAAAAACTCTCTATCGGTCCACTTGTTCAAATTTAGGCTCTCTCGGGTGAGGCACTTGATTCCACAACCGCGAAAAAGTCTAGCTCGATTCTGTAGCCGGATTGGACACTTCTCTTTGTTTTGAGTTCGCGCTGAAATCAACGCCAGCTGTCCCTAATGTCACATCCAGAAACATATATTAACGGTTGGGTAACGCAATGTAGTCATCTAACCTATCCACCCTAACTCCCTATGTACCTTTCGTATCGTTCCCCTTCTTGTTTTGATGACGTAGGTCGACATAGAGATTTTTGATGGAATTCCAAGATTTCACTCTAAACAAGTGCTACTTTGAGGCCTATGACAAGTGATTCTTAGAAAAACTCTCTAATGGTCCACTTGTTCAAATTTAGGCTCTCTCCCGGTGAGGCACTTGATTCCACAACCGCGAAAAAGTCTAGCTCGATTCTATAGCCGGATTAGACACTTCTCTTTGTTTTGAGTTCGCGTTGAAATCAGCGACACCTGTCCCTAATGTCACATCCGTAAAACATATATTAACGGTTGGGTAACGCAATGTAGTCATCTAACCTATCCACCCTAACTTCCTATGTACCTTTCGTATTGTTCCCCTTCTTGTTTCGCACGTAGGTCGACATAGAGATTTTCGATGGAATTCCAAGATTTCACTCTAAACAAGTGCTACTTTGAGGCCTATGACAAGTGATTCTTAGAAAAACTCTCTAATGGTCCGCTTGTTCAAATTTAGGCTCTCTCGGTGAGGCACTTGATTCCACAACCGCGAAAAAGTCTAGCTCGATTCTATAGCCGGATTAGATACTTCTCTTTGTTTTGAGTTCGCGTTGAAATCAGCGACAGCTGTCCCTAATGTCACATCCAAACATAAATTAACGGTTGGGTAACGCAATGTAATTGATCCAACCATCATCTTACCTATCCACCCTAACTTCCTATGTACCTTTTACAAGTGATCGTTCCCTTCTTGTTTCTTTAATGTAGGTCGACATAGAGATATTCGATGGAATTCCAAGATTTCACTCTAAACAAGTGCTACTTTGAGGACTATGACAAGTGATTCTTAGGAAAATTCTCTAATGGTCCACTTGTTCAAATTTAGGCTCTCTAGGTGAGGCACTTGATTCCACAACCGCCAAAAAGTCTAGCTCGATTCTATAACCGGATTGGACACTTCTCTTTGTTTTGAGTTCACGCTGAAATCAGCGCGAGCAGTCCCTAATGTCACATGCGTAAAACATATTTTAACGGTTGGGGAACGCAATGTAATTGACCCTACCATCATCTAACCTATCCACCCTAACTTCCTATGTACCTTTCGTGTCGCTCCCCTTCTTGTTTTGGTACGTAGGTCGACATTACGTAGATTTTCGATGGAATTCTAAGATTTCACTCTAAACAAGTGCTACTTTGAGGCCTATGACAAGTGATTCTTAGGAAAACTCTCTAATGGTCCACTTGTTCAAATTTAGGCTCTCTCGGGTGAGGCACTTGATTCCACAACCGCGAAAAAAGTCTAGCTCGATTCTATAACCAGATTGGAAACTTCTTTTGTTTTGAGTTCACGCTGAAATCAGCGCAAGCAGTCCCTAATGTCACATGCAGAAACATATTTTAACGGTTGGGCAACGCAATGTAATTGATCCTACCATCGTCTAACCTATCCACCCTAACTTCCTATGTAACTTTCGTGTCGCTCCCCTTCTTGTTTCGGCATGTAGGTCGACACGTAGATTTTCGATGGAATTCCAAGATTTCACTCTAAACAAGTGCGACTTTGAGGACTATGACAAGTGCTACTTTGAGGCCTATGTCAAGTGATTCTTAGAAAAACTCTCTAATGGTCCACTTGTTCAAATTTAGGTTCTCTAGGGTGAGGCATTTGATTCCACAACCGCCAAAAAAGTCTATCTCGATTCTATAACCGGATTGGAAACTTCTCTTTGTTTTGAGTTCACACTGAAATCAGCGCCAGCAGTCCCTAATGTCACATGCGTAAACATATATTAACGGTTGGGGAACGCAATGTAATTGATCCTACTATCATCTAACCTATCGACCCTAACTTACTATGTACCTTTCGTGTTGTTCCCCTTCTTGTTTCGGTACGTAGGTCGACATAGAGATTTTCGATGGAATTCCAAGATTTCACTCTAAACAAGTGCGACTTTGAGGACTATGACAAGTGCTACTTTGAGGCCTATGTCAAGTGATTCTTAGAAAAAAACTCTCTAATGGTCCACTTGTTCAAATTTAGGTTCTCTAGGGTGAGGCATTTGATTCCACAACCGCCAAAAAGTCTATCTCGATTCTATAACCGGATTGGAAACTTCTCTTTGTTTTGAGTTCACACTGAAATCAGCGCGAGCAATCCCTAATGTCACATGCGTAAAACATATATTAACGGTTGGGGAATGCAATGTAATTGATCCTACTATCATCTAACCAATCGACCCTAACTTCCTATGTACCTTTCGTGTTGTTCCCGTCTTGTTTCTGGTACGTAGGTCGACATAGGGATTTTCGATGGAATTCCAAGATTTCACTCTAAACAAGTGCTACTTTGTGGCCTATGACAAGTGATTCTTAGAAAAACTCTCTAATGGTCCACTTGTTCAAATTTAGGTTCTCTAGGGTGACGCATTTGATTCCACAACCTCCAAGATGTCTAGCTCGATTCTATAACCGGATTGGAAACTTCTCTTTGTTTTGAGTTCACGCTGAAATCAGCGCGAGCAGTCCCTAATGTCACATGCGTAAACATATATTAATGGTTGGGGAACGCAATGTAATTGATCCTACCATCATCTAACCTATCGACACTAACTTCCTATGTACCTTTAGTGTCGCTCCTTCTTGTTTCTGCGATGCGTAGGCTCGACATAGAGATTTTCGATGGAATTCCAAGATTTCACTCTAAACAAGTGCTACTTTGACACCTATGGCAAGTGATTCTTAGAAAAACTCCCTAATGGTCCACTTGTTCAAATTTAGGTTCTCTAGGGTGAGGCATTTGATTCCACAACCGTGAAAAAGTCTAGCTCGATTCTATAACCGGATTGGGAATTTCTCTTTGTTTTGAGTTCACGCTGAAATCAGCGCTAGCAGTCCCTATTGTCACATCCGTAAACATATATTAACGGTTGGGGAACGCAATGTAATTGATCTTACCATCATCTAACCTATGCACCCTAACTTCCTATGTAACTTTTATGTCGTTCCCCTTCTTGTTTCGGACGTAGATCGACATACGAGATTTTCGTTGGAATTCCAAGATTTCACTCTAAACAAGTGCTACTTTGAGGCCTATGACAAGTGATTCTTAGAAAAACACTCTATCGGTCCACTTGTTCAAATTTAGGCTCTCTAGGGTGAGGCACTTGATTCCACAACCGCGAAAAAGTCTAGCTCGATTCTATAGCCGGATTGGACACTTCTCTTTGTTTTGAGTTCGCGCTGAAATCAACGCCAGCTGTCCCTAATGTCACATCCAGAAACATATATTAACGGTTGGGTAACGCAATGTAGTTGATCCAACCATCATCTAACCTATCCACCCTAACTTCCTATGTACCTTTCGTATCGTTCCCCTTCTTGTTTCGGTACGTAGGTCGACATAAAGATTTTCGATGGAATTCCAAGATTTCACTCTAAACAAGTGCTACTTTGAGGCCAATGACAAGTGATTCTTAGAAAAACTCTCTAATGGTCCACTTGTTCAAATTTAGGCTTCTCTAGGTGAGGCACTTGATTCCACAACCGCGAAAAAGTCTAGCTCGATTCTATAACCGGATTGGAAACTTCTTTTGTTTTGAGTTCACGCTGAAATCAGCGCGAGCAGTCCCTAATGTCACATGCAGAAACATATTTTAACGGTTGGGGAATGCAATGTAATTGATTCCAACATTATCTAACCTATCCACCCTAACTTCCTATGTAACTTTTTTCGTGTCGCTCCCTTCTTGTTTCGCACGTAGGTCGACACAGAGATTTTCGATGGATTTCCAAGATTTCACTCTAAACAAGTGCTACTTTGGGGCCTATGACAAGTGATTCTTAGAAAAACTCTCTAATGGTCCACTTGTTCAAATTTAGGTTCTCTAGGGTGACGCATTTGATTCCACAACCACCAAGATGTCTAGCTCGATTCTATAACCGGATTGGAAACTTCTCTTTGTTTTGAGTTCACGCTGAAATCAGCGCGAGCAGTCCCTAATGTCACATGTAGAAACATATATTAACGGTTGGGGAACGCAATGTAATTGATCCTACCATCATCTAACCTAGCCACCCTAACTTCCTATGTACCTTTCGTGTCGCTCCCCTTCTTGTTTCTGGCACGTAAGTCGACATAGAGATTTTCGATAGAATTCCCAGATTTCACTCTAAACAAGTGCTACTTTGAGGCCTATGACAAGTGATTCTTAGAAAAAACTCTCTAATGGTCCACTTGTTCAAATTTAGGCTCTCTCGGTGAGGCACTTGATTCCACAACCGCCGAAAAAGTCTAGCTCGATTCTATAGCCGTATTAGACACTTCTCTATGTTTTGAGTTCGCGCTGAAATCAGCGACAGCTGTCCCTATCGTCACATCTAGAAACATATATTAACGGTTGGGTAACAAAATGTAATTGATCCAACCATCATCTTACCTATCCACCCTAACTTCCTATGTACCTTTCGTATCGTTCCCCTTCTTGTTTCGCAGACGTAGGTCGACATAGAGATTTTCGATGGAATTCCAAGATTTCACTCTAAACAAGTGCTACTTTGAGGACTATGACAAGTGATTCTTAGGAAAACTCTCTAATGGTCCACTTGTTCAAATTTAGGCTCTCCTCGGGTGAGGCACTTGATTCCACAACCGCCAAAAAGTCTAGCTCGATTCTATAACCGGATTGGAAACTTCTCTTTGTTTTGAGTTCACGCTGAAATCAGCGCGAGCAGTCCCTAATGTCACATGCGTAAAACATATTTTAACGGTTGGGGAACGCAATGTAATTGATCCTACCATCATCTAACCTATCCACCCTAACTTCCTATGTACCTTTCGTGTCGTTCCCTTCTTGTTTCTCGGCACGTGGGTCGACACAGAGATTTTCGATGGAATTCCAAGATTTCACTCTAAACAAGTGCTACTTTGAGGCCTATGACAAGTGATTCTTAGAAAAACTCTCTAATGGTCTACTTGTTCAAATTTAGGTTCTCTAGGGTGAGGCACTTGATTCCACAACCGCGAAAAAGTCTAGCTCGATTCTATAGCCGGATTGGACCCTTCTCTTTCTTTTGAGTTCACGCTGAAATCAGCGCGAGCAGTCCCTAATGTCACATGCAGAAACATATTTTAACGGTTGGGGAACGCAATGTAATTGACCCTACCATCATCTAACCTATCCACCCTAAGTTCCTATGTACCTTTCGTGTCGTTCCCCTTCTTGTTTCGGTACGTAGGTCGACCACGTAGATTTTCGATGGAATTCTAAGATTTCACTCTAAACAAGTGCTACTTTGAGGCCTATGACAAGTGATTCTTAGAAAAACTCTCTATCGGTCCACTTGTTTAAATTTAGGCTCTCTCGGGTGAGGCACTTGATTCCACAACCGCGAAAAGTCTAGCTCGATTCTATAGCGGATTGGACACTTCTCTTTGTTTTGAGTTCAAGCTGAAATCAACGCCACCGTCCCTAATGTCACATCCAAAACATATATTAACGGTTGGGGAACGCAATGTAATGTAGTCATCTAACCTATCCACCCTAACTTCCTATGTACCTTTCGTATCGTTCCCTTCTTGTTTCTGGTACGTAGGTCGATATAGAGATTTTTGATGGAATTCCAAGATTTCACTCTAAACAAGTGCTACTTTGAGGCCTATGACAAGTGATTCTTAGAAAAACTCTCTAATGGTCCACTTGTTCAAATTTAGGCTCTCTCGGGTGAGGCACTTGATTCCACAACCGCGAAAAAGTCTAGCTCGATTCCATAGCCGGATTAGACACTTCTCTTTGTTTTGAGTTCATTTGAAATCAGCGACAGCTGTCCCTAATGTCACATCCAAAACATATATTAACGGTTGGGTAACGCAATGTAGTCATCTAACCTATCCACCCTAACTTCCTATGTACCTTTCGTATTGTTCCCCTTCTTGTTTCGGTACATAGGTCGACATAGAGATTTTCGATGGAATTCCAAGATTTCACTCTAAACAAGTGCTACTTTGAGGCCTATGACAAGTTATTCTTAGAAAAACTCTCTAATGGTCCACTTGTTCAAATTTAGGCTCTCTCGGGTGAGGCACTTGATTCCACAACCGCGAAAAAGTCTAGCTCGATTCTCAGAGCGGATTGGACACTTCTCTTTGTTTTGAGTTCACGCTGAAATCAACGCTAGCTGTCCCTAATGTCACATCCGAAACATATATTAACCGTTGGGTAACGCAATGTAGTCATCTAACCTATCCACCCTAACTCCCTATGTACCTTTCGTGATCGTTCCCCTTCTTGTTTCTAATGCGTAGGCTCGACATAGAGATTTTTGATGGAATTCCAAGATTTCACTCTAAACAAGTGCTACTTTGAGGCCTATGACAAGTGATTCTTAGAAAAAAACTCTCTAATGGTCCACTTGATCAAATTTAGGCTCTCTCCGGTGAGGCACTTGATTCCACAACCGCCAAAAAGTCTAGCTCGATTCTATAGCCGGATTAGACACTTCTCTTTGTTTTGAGTTCAAAATCAGCGCATGCACTGTCCCTAATGTCACATCTAGAAACATATATTAACGGTTGGGTAAGGCAATGTAGTCATCTAACCTATCCACCCTAACTTCCTATGTACCTTTCGTATTGTTCCCCTTCTTGTTTCTGATGACGTAGGTCGACATAGAGATTTTCGATGGAATTCCAAGATTTCACTCTAAACAAGTGCTACTTTGAGGCCTATGACAAGTGATTCTTAGAAAAACTCTCTAATGGTCCGCTTGTTCAAATTTAGGCTCTCTCGGGTGAGGCACTTGATTCCACAACCGCGAAAAAGTCTAGCTCGATTCTATAGCCGGATTAGATACTTCTCTTTGTTTTGAGTTCGTTGAAATCAGCGGGACAGCTGTCCCTAATGTCACATCCGAAACATAAATTAACGGTTGGGTAACGCAATGTAATTGATCCAACCATCATCTTACCTATCCACCCTAACTTCCTATGTACCTTTCGTGTCGCTCCCCTTCTTGTTTCTGATGACGTAGGTCCACCGCAGAAATTTTCGATGGATTTACAAGATTTCACTATAAACAAGTGCTACTTTGGGGCCTATGACAAGTGATTCTTAGAAAAACTCTCTAATGGTCCACATCTTCAAATTTAGGTTCTCTAGGGTGAGGCATTTGATTCCACAACCGCCAAAAAGTCTAGCTCGATTCTATAACCGGATTGGAAACTTCTATTTGTTTTGAGTTCACGCTGAAATCAGCGCGAGCAGTCCCTAATGTCACATGCAGAAACATATTTTAACGGTTGGGGAACGCAATGTAATTGATCCTACCATCATCTAACCTATCCACCCTAACTTCCTATGTACCTTTCGTGTCGTTCCCCTTCTTGTTTCGGTACGTAGGTCGACACGAGATTTTCGATGGATTTCCAAGATTTCACTATAAACAAGTGCTACTTTGGGGCCTATGACAAGTGATTCTTAGAAAAACTCTCTAATGGTCCACTTGTTCAAATTTAGGTTCTCTAGGGTGAGGCATTTGATTTCACAACCGCGAAAAAGTCTAGCTCGATTCTATAACCGGATTGAAAACTTCTCTTTGTTTTGAGTTCATGCTGAAATCAGCGCGAGCAGTCCCTAATGTCACATGCAGAAACATATTTTAACGGTTGGGGAACGCAATGTAATTGATCCTACCATCATCTAACCTATCCACCCTAACTTCCTATGTACCTTTCGTGTCGTTCCCCTTCTTGTTTCGGTGCGTAGGTCGACATAGAGATTTTCGATGGAATTCCAAGATTTCACTCTAAACAAGTGCTACTTTGAGGCCTATGACAAGTGATTCTTAGAAAAACTCTCTAATGGTCCACTTGTTCAAATTTAGGTTCTCTAGGGTGAGGCACTTGATTCCACAACCGCCAAAAAGTCTAGCTCGATTCTATAGCCGGATTGGACCCTTCTCTTTTCTTTTGAGTTCACGCTGAAATCAGCGCGAGAGCAGTCCCTAATGTCACATGCGTAAAACATATTTTAACGGTTGGGGAACGCAATGTAATTGACCCTACCATCATCTAACCTATCCACCCTAACTTCCTATGTACCTTTCGTGTCGCTCCCTTCTTGTTTCTGCACGTAGGTCGACACACGAGATTTTCGATGGAATTCTAAGATTTCACCCTAAACAAGTGCTACTTTGAGGCCTTTGACAAGTGATTCTTAGAAAAACTCTCTATCGGTCCACTTGTTCAAATTTAGGCTCTCTCGGGTGAGGCACTTGATTCCACAACCGCGAAAAAGTCTAGCTCGATTCTATAGCGGATTGGACACTTCTTTGTTTTGAGTTCACGCTGAAATCAACGCCCGCTGTCCCTAATGTCACATCCGTAAACATATATTAACCGTTGGGTAACGCAATGTAGTCATCTAACCTATCCACCCTAACTCCCTATGTACCTTTTCGTATCGTTCCCCTTCTTGTTTCTGCACGAGGTCGACATAGAGATTTTGATGGAATTCCAAGATTTCACTCTAAACAAGTGCTACTTTGAGGCCTATGACAAGTGATTCTTAGAAAAACTCTCTAATGGTCCACTTGTTCAAATTTAGGCTCTCTCCGGTGAGGCACTTGATTCCACAACCGCGAAAAAAGTCTAGCTCGATTCTATAGCCGGATTAGACACTTCTCTTTGTTTTGAGTTCACGTTGAAATCAGCGGCGACAGCAGTCCCTAATGTCACATCCGTAAAACATATATTAACGGTTGGGTAACGCAATGTAGTCATCTAACCTATCCACCCTAACTTCCTATGTACCTTTCGTATTGTTCCCCTTCTTGTTTGATGACGTAGGTCGACATAGAGATTTTCGATGGAATTCCAAGATTTCACTCTAAACAAGTGCTACTTTGAGGCCTATGACAAGTGATTCTTAGAAAAACTCTTTAATGGTCCGCTTGTTCAAATTTAGGCTCTCTCGGGTGAGGCACTTGATTCCACAACCGCGAAAAAGTCTAGCTCGATTCTATAGCCGGATTAGAAACTTCTCTTTGTTTTGAGTTCGCGTTGAAATCAGCGACAAGCTGTCCCTAATGTCACATCCAAAACATAAATTAACGGTTGGGTAACGCAATGTAATTGATCCAACCATCATCTTACCTATCCACCCTAACTTCCTATGTACCTTTCGTATCGTTCCCTTCTTGTTTCCTGTATGTAGGTCGACATAGAGATTTTCGATGGAATTCCAAGATTTCACTCTAAACAAGTGCTACTTTGAGGACTATGACAAGTGATTCTTAGGAAAACTCTCTAATGGTCCACTTGTTCAAATTTAGGCTCTCTCTCGGGTGAGGCACTTGATTCCACAACCGCCAAAAAGTCTAGCTCGATTCTATAGCCGGATTGGACACTTCTCTTTGTTTTGAGTTCACGCTGAAATCAGCGAGCAGTCCCTAATGTCACATGCGTAAACATATTTTAACGGTTGGGGAACGCAATGTAATTGACCCTACCATCATCTAACCTATCCACCCTAACTTCCTATGTACCTTTCGTGTCGTTCCCCTTCTTGTTTTGGTACGTAGGTCGACACAGAGATTTTCGATGGAATTCTAAGATTTCACTCTAAACAAGTGCTACTTTGAGGCCTATGACAAGTGATTCTTAGGAAAACTCTCTAATGGTCCACTTGTTCAAATTTAGGCTCTCTCGGTGAGGCACTTGATTCCACAACCGCGAAAAAGTCTAGCTCGATTCTATAACCAGATTGGAAACTTCTCTTTGTTTTGAGTTCACGCTGAAATCAGCGCCAAGCAGTCCCTAATGTCACATGCGTAAACATATTTTAACGGTTGGGCAACGCAATGTAATTGATCCTACCATCATCTAACCTATCCACCCTAACTTCCTATGTAACTTTCGTGTCGTTCCCCTTCTTGTTTCGCACGTAGGTCGATTACTAGAGATTTTCGATGGAATTCCAAGATTTCACTCTAAACAAGTGCGACTTTGAGGACTATGACAAGTGCTACTTTGAGGCCTATGTCAAGTGATTCTTAGAAAAACTCTAATGGTCCACTTGTTCAAATTTAGGTTCTCTAGGGTGAGGCATTTGATTCCACAACCGCCAAAAAGTCTATCTCGATTCTATAACCGGATTGGAAACTTCTCTTTGTTTTGAGTTCACACTGAAATCAGCGCGAGCAGTCCCCTAATGTCACATGCGTAAACATATATTAACGGTTGGGGAACGCAATGTAATTGATCCTACTATCATCTAACCTATCCACCTAACTTACTATGTACCTTTCGTGTTGTTCCCCTTCTTGTTTCGCAACGTAGGTCGACATAGAGATTTTCGATGGAATTCCAAGATTTCACTCTAAACAAGTGCGACTTTGAGGACTATGACAAGTGCTACTTTGAGGCCTATGTCAAGTGATTCTTAGAAAAACTCTCTAATGGTCCACTTGTTCAAATTTAGGTTCTCTAGGGTGAGGCATTTGATTCCACAACCGCCAAAAAGTCTATCTCGATTCTATAACCGGATTGGAAACTTCTCTTTGTTTTGAGTTCGCGTTGAAATCAGCGACAGCTGTCCCTAATGTCACATCCAGAAACATATATTAACGGTTGGGTAAGGCAATGTAGTCATCTAACCTATCCACCCTAACTTCCTATGTACCTTTCGTATTGTTCCCCTTCTTGTTTCGGTACGTAGGTCGACATAGAGATTTTCGATGGAATTCCAAGATTTCACTCTAAACAAGTGCTACTTTGAGGCCTATGACAAGTGATTCTTAGAAAAACTCTCTAATGGTCCGCTTGTTCAAATTTAGGCTCTCTCGGGTGAGGCACTTGATTCCACAACCGCGAAAAAGTCTAGCTCGATTCTATAGCCGGATTAGATACTTCTCTTTGTTTTGAGTTCGCGTTGAAATCAGCGACATACCTGTCCCTAATGTCACATCCAGAAACATAAATTAACGGTTGGGTAACGCAATGTAATTGATCCAACCATCATCTTACCTATCCACCCTAACTTCCTATGTACCTTTCGTGTCGTTCCCCTTCTTGTTTTGATCGTGGTAGGTTCGACATTACCCAGATTTTCGACGGATTTCCAAGATTTCACTATAAACAAGTGCTACTTTGGGGCCTATGACAAGTGATTCTTAGAAAAACTCTCTAATGGTCCACATCTTCAAATTTAGGTTCTCTAGGGTGAGGCATTTGATTCCACAACCGCGAAAAAGTCTAGCTCGATTCTATAACCGGATTGGAAACTTCTCTTTGTTTTGAGTTCACGCTGAAATCAGCGCGAGCAAATCCCTAATGTCACATGCGTAAACATATTTTAACGGTTGGGGAAACGCAATGTAATTGACCCTACCATCATCTAACCTATCCACCCTAACTTCCTATGTACCTTTCGTAGTCGTTCCCCTTCTTGTTTCGTTCACGTAGGTCGACACGTAGATTTTCGATGGATTTCCAAGATTTCACTATAAACAAGTGCTACTTTGGGGCCTATGACAAGTGATTCTTAGAAAAACTCTCTAATGGTCCACATCTTCAAATTTAGGTTCTCTAGGGTGAGGCATTTGATTCCACAACCGCGAAAAAGTCTAGCTCGATTCTATAACCGGATTGGAAACTTCTCTTTGTTTTGAGTTCACGCTGAAATCAGCGCGAGCAAATCCCTAATGTCACATGCGAAACATATTTTAACGGTTGGGGGAACGCAATGTAATTGATCCTACCATCATCTAACCTATCCACCCTAACTTCCTATGTACCTTTCGTGTCGTTCCCCTTCTTGTTTCGGTACGTAGGTCGACAGCGAGATTTTCGATGGAATTCCAAGATTTCACTCTAAACAAGTGCTACTTTGAGGCCTATGACAAGTGATTCTTAGAAAAACTCTCTAATGGTCTACTTGTTCAAATTTAGGTTCTCTAGGGTGAGGCATTTGATTCCACAACCGCCAAAAAGTCTAGCTCGATTCTATAGCCGGATTGGACCCTTCTCTTTCTTTTGAGTTCACGCTTGAAATCAGCGCGAGCAGTCCCTAATGTCACATGCAGAAACATATTTTAACGGTTGGGGAACGCAATGTAATTGACCCTACCATCATCTAACCTATCCACCCTAACTTCCTATGTACCTTTCGTGTCGTTCCCCTTCTTGTTTCGCACGTAGGTCGATTACTGAAGATTTTTTCGATGGAATTCTAAGATTTCTCCCTAAACAAGTGCTACTTTGAGGCCTTTGACAAGTGATTCTTAGAAAAACTCTCTATCGGTCCACTTGTTCAAATTTAGGCTCTCGGGTGAGGCACTTGATTCCACAACCCGCAAAAAGTCTAGCTTCGATTCTGTAGCCGGATTGGACACTTCTCTTTGTTTTGAGTTCACTTGAAATCAACGCCAGCTGTCCCTAATGTCACATCCAGAAACATATATTAACCGTTGGGTAACGCAATGTAGTCATCTAACCTATCCACCCTAACTCCCTATGTACCTTTCGTGATCGCTCCCCTTCTTGTTTCTGTGCGTAGGTCGACATAGAGATTTTGATGGAATTCCAAGATTTCACTCTAAACAAGTGCTACTTTGAGGCCTATGACAAGTGATTCTTAGAAAAACTCTCTAATGGTCCACTTGTTCAAATTTAGGCTCTCTCCGGTGAGGCACTTGATTCCACAACCGCGAAAAAGTCTAGCTCGATTCTATAGCCGGATTAGACACTTCTCTTTGTTTTGAGTTCACGTTGAAATCAGCGACAAATAGTCCCTAATGTCACATCCGTAAACATATATTAACGGTTGGGGAACGCAATGTAATTGACCCTACCGTCATCTAACCTATCCACCCTAACTTCCTATGTACCTTTCGTGTCGTTCCCCTTCTTGTTTTGGTACGTAGGTCGACACAGAGATTTTCCATGGAATTCTAAGATTTCACTCTAAACAAGTGCTACTTTGAGGCCTATGACAAGTGATTCTTAGGAAAACTCTCTAATGGTACACTTGTTCAAATTTAGGCTCTCTCGGGTGAGGCACTTGATTCCACAACCGCGAAAAAGTCTAGCTCGATTCAATAACCAGATTGGAAACTTCTCTTTGTTTTGAGTTCACGCTGAAATCAGCGCAAGCAGTCCCTAATGTCACATGCAGAAACATATTTTAACGGTTGGGCAACGCAATGTAATTGATCCTACCATCGTCTAACCTATCCACCCTAACTTCCTATGTAACTTTCGTGTCGCTCCCCTTCTTGTTTTCGACGCGTAGGTCGACACATTGATTTTCGATGGAATTCCAAGATTTCACTCTAAACAAGTGCGACTTTGAGGACTATGACAAGTGCTACTTTGAGGCCTATGTCAAGTGATTCTTAGAAAAACTCTCTAATGGTCCACTTGTTCAAATTTAGGTTCTCTAGGGTGAGGCATTTGATTCCACAACCGCCAAAAAGTCTATCTCGATTCTATAACCGGATTGGAAACTTCTCTTTGTTTTGAGTTCACACTGAAATCAGCGAAAGCAGTCCCTAATGTCACATGCAGAAACATATATTAACGGTTGGGGAACGCAATGTAATTGATCCTACTATCATCTAACCTATCGACCCTAACTTCCTATGTACCTTTAAATTATTGTTCCCCTTCTTGTTTTTTGCACGTAGGTCGACATAGAGATTTTCGATGAAATTCCAAGATTTCACTCTAAACAAGTGCTACTTTTGTGGCCTATGACAAGTGATTCTTAGAAAAACTCTCTAATGGTCCACTTGTTCAAATTTAGGTTCTCTAGGGTGACGCATTTGATTCCACAACCTCCAAGATGTCTAGCTCGATTCTATAACCGGATTGGAAACTTCTCTTTGTTTTGAGTTCACGCTGAAATCAGCGCGAGCAGTCCCTAATGTCACATGCGTAGACATATATTAATGGTTGGGGAACGCAATGTAATTGATCCTACCATCATCTAACCTATCGACCCTAACTTCCTATGTACCTTTCGTGTCGCTCCCTTCTTGTTTCGAACGTAGGCTCGACATAGAGATTTTCGATGGAATTCCAAGATTTCACTCTAAACAAGTGCTACTTTGAGGCCTATGACAAGTGATTCTTAGAAAAACTCTCTATCGGTCCACTTGTTCAAATTTAGGCTCTCTCTCGGGTGAGGCACTTGATTCCACAACCGCCAAAAAGTCTAGCTCGATTCTATTACCGGATTGGACACTTCTCTTTGTTTTGAGTTCACGCTGAAATCAACGCCACTGTCCCCTAATGTCACATCCGTAAACATATATTAACGGTTGGGTAACGCAATGTAGTCATCTAACCTATCCACCCTAACTTCCTATGTACCTTTTCGTGTTGTTCCCTTCTTGTGTCTCTGACGTAGGTCGACATAGAGATTTTCGATGGAATTCCAAGATTTCACTCTAAACAAGTGCGACTTTGAGGCCTATGACAAGTGATTCTTAGAAAAACTCTCTAATGGTCCACTTGTTCAAATTTAGGTTCTCTAGGGTGAGGCACTTGATTCCACAACCGCAAAAAAGTCTAGCTCGATTCTGTAGCCGGATTGGACACTTCTCTTTGTTTTGAGTTCACGCTGAAATCAGCGGCGAAAAGTCCCCTAATGTCACATGCGAAACATATTTTAACGGTTGGGGAACGCAATGTAATTGATCCTACCATCATCTACCCTATCCACCCTAACTTCCTATGTAACTTTCGTGTCGTTCCCCTTCTTGTTTCGGTACGTAGGTCGACACAGAGATTTTCGATGGATTTCCAAGATTTCACTATAAACAAGTGCTACTTTGGGGCCTATGACAAGTGATTCTTAGAAAAACTCTCTAATGGTCCACATCTTCAAATTTAGGTTCTCTAGGGTGAGGCATTTGATTCCACAACCGCGAAAAAAAGTCTAGCTCGATTCTATAACCGGATTGGAAACTTCTCTTTGTTTTGAGTTCACGCTGAAATCAGCGAAAGCAGTCCCTAATGTCACATGCGAAACATATTTTAATGGTTGGGGAACGCAATGTAATTGATCCTACCATCATCTAACCTATCAACCCTAACTTCCTATGTACCTTTCGTTTCGTTCCCTTCTTGTTTCGCACGTAGGTCGACCGAGATTTTCGATGGAATTCCAAGATTTCACTCTAAACAAGTGCTACTTTGAGGCCTATGACAAGTGATTCTTAGAAAAACTCTCTAATGGTCTACTTGTTCAAATTTAGGTTCTCTAGGGTGAGGCACTTGATTCCACAACCGCGAAAAAAGTCTAGCTCGATTCTATAGCCGGATTGGACCCTTCTCTTTCTTTTGAGTTCACGCTGAAATCAGCGCGAGCAGTCCCTAATGTCACATGCAGAAACATATTTTAACGGTTGGGGAACGTAATGTAATTGACCCTACCATCATCTAACCTATCCACCCTAACTTCCTATGTACCTTTCGTGTCGTTCCCCTTCTTGTTTCGCACGTAGGTCGGCCACGAGATTTTCGATGGAATTCTAAGATTTCACTCTAAACAAGTGCTACTTTGAGGCCTATGACAAGTGATTCTTAGAAAAACTCTCTATCGGTCCACTTGTTCAAATTTAGGCTCTCTCGGGTGAGGCACTTGATTCCACAACCGCGAAAAAGTCTAGCTCGATTCTATAGCCGGATTAGACACTTCTCTTTGGTTTGAGTTCGCGTTGAAATCAGCGACAGCTGTCCCTAATGTCACATCCAGAAACATATATTAACGGTTGGGTAACGCAATGTAGTCATCTAACCTATCCACCCTAACTTCCTATGTACCTTTCGTATCGTTCCCTTCTTGTTTCGGCACGTAGGTCGACATAGAGATTTTTGATGGAATTCCAAGATTTCACTCTAAACAAGTGCTACTTTGAGGCCTATGATAAGTGATTCTTAGAAAAACTCTCTAATGGTCCACTTGTTCAAATTTAGGCTCTCTCGGTGAGGCACTTGATTCCACAACCGTGAAAAAGTCTAGCTCGATTCTATAGCCGGATTGGACACTTCTCTTTGTTTTGAGTTCACGCTGAAATCAGCGCCAGCAAAAATCCCTAATGTCACATGCAGAAACATATTTTAACGGTTGGGGAACGCAATGTAATTGACCCTACCCATCATCTAACCTATCCACCCTAACTTCCTATGTACCTTTCGTGTCGCTCCCTTCTTGTTTTGTTACGTAGGTCGACATACGTAGATTTTCGATGGAATTCTAAGATTTCACTCTAAACAAGTGCTACTTTGAGGCCTATGACAAGTGATTCTTAGGAAAACTCTCTAATGGTCCACTTGGTCAAATTTAGGCTCTCGGGTGAGGCACTTGATTCCACAACCGCCAAAAAGTCCAGCTCGATTCTATAACCAGATTGGAAACTTCTCTTTGTTTTGAGTTCACGCTGAAATCAGCGCAAGCAGTCCCTAATGTCACATGCGAAACATATTATAACGGTTGGGCAACGCAATGTAATTGATCCTACCATCGCCTAACCTATCCACCCTAACTTCCTATGTAACTTTCGTGTCGCTCCCCATCTTGTTTCGGCACGTAGGGTCGACATAAAGATTTTCGATGGAATTCCAAGATTTCACTGTAAACAAATGTTACTTTGGGGCCTATGACAAGTGATTCTTAGAAAAACTCTCTCATGGTCCACATCTTCAAATTTAGGTTCTCTAGGGTGAGGCATTTGATTCAACAACCGCCAAAAAGTCTAGCTCGATTCTATAAACCGGATTGGAAATTTCTCTTTTGTGTTGAGTTCACGCTGAAATCAGCAAAAGCAGTCCCTAATGTCACATGCGTAAACATATTTTAACTGTTGGGGAACGCAATGTAATTGATCCTACCATCATCTAACCTATCCACCCTAACTTCCTATGTACCTTTCGTGTCGTTCCCCTTCTTGTTTCGGTACGTAAGTCGACATAGAGATTTTCGCTGGAATTCCAAGATTTCACTCTAAACAAGTGCTACTTTGAGGCCTATGACAAGTGATTCTAAGAAAAACTCTCTAATGGTCCACTTGTTCAAATTTAGGCTCTCTCGGGTGAGGCACTTAATTCAACAACCGCGAAAAAGTCTAGCTCGATTCTATAGCCGGATTAGACACTTCTCTTTGTTTTGAGTTCGTGATGAAATCAGCGATAGCTGTCCCTAATGTCACATCCAGAAACATATATTAACGGTTGGGGAACGTAATGTAATTGATCCTACCATCATCTAACCTATCCACCCTAACTTCCTATGTACCTTTCGTGTCGTTCCCCTTCTTATTTCGGTACGTAGGTCGACAAAGAGATTTTCGATGGAATTCCAAGATTTCACTCTAAACAAGTGCTACTATGAGGCCTATGACAAGTGATTCTGAGAAAAACTCTCTAATGGTCCACTTGTTCAAATTGAGGTTCTCTAGGGTGAGGCATTTGATTCCACAACCGCCAAGAAGTCTAGCTCGATTCTATAACCGGATTGGAAACTTCTCTTTGTTTTGAGTTCACGCTGAAATCAGCGTGAGCAGTCCCTAATGTCACATGCAGAAACATATTTTAACGGTTGGGGAACGCAATATAATTGACCCTACCATCATCTAACCTATACACCCTAACTTCCTATGTACCTTTCGTGTCGTTCCCCTTCTTGTTTCGGTACGTAGATCGACATAGAGATTGTCGATGGAATTCTAAGATTTCACTCTAAACAAGTGCTACTTTGAGGCCTATGACAAATGATTCTTAGAAAAACTCTCTAATGGTCCACTTGTTCAAATTTAGGATCTCTAGGGTGAGGCATTTGATTCCACAACCGCCAAGAAGTCTAGCTCGATTCTATAACCGGATTGGAAACTTCTCTTTGTTTTGAGTTCACGCTGAAATCAGCGAGAGCAGTCCCTAATGTCACATCCGAAACATATATTAACGGTTGGGGAACGCAATGTAATTGATCCTACCATCATCTAACCTATCCACCCTAACTTCCTATGTAACTTTTGTGTCGTTCCCCTTCTTGTTTTGGTACGTTGGTCGACAAAGAGATTTTCGATGGATTTCCAAGAGTTCACTCTGAACAAGTGCTACTTTGGGGCCTATGACAAGTGATTCTTAGAAAAACTCTCTAACGGTCCACATCTTCAAATTTAGGTTCTCTAGGGTGAGGCATTTGATTCCACAACCGCCAAAAAGTCTAGCTCGATTCTATAACCGGATTGGAAACTTCTCTTTGTTTTGAGTTCACGTTGAAATCAGCGCGAGCAGTCCCTAATGTCACATGTAGAAACATATATTAACGGTTGAGTAACGCAATGTAATTGATCCTACCATCATCTAACCTATCCACCCTAACTTCCTATGTACCTTTCGTATCGTTCCCCTTCTTGTTTCGGTACATAGGTCGACATAGAGATTTTCGATGGAATTCCAAGATTTCACTTTAAACAAATATTACTTTGGGGCCTATGACAAGTGATTCTTAGAAAAAATCTGTTATGGTCCACATCTTCAAATTTAGGTTCTCTAGGGTGAGGCATTTGATTCCACAACCGCCAAAAAGTCTAGCTCGATTCTATAACCGGATTGGAAATTTCTCTTTGTTTTGAGTTCACGCTGAAATCAGCAAAAAGCAGTCCCTAATGTCACATGCAGAAACATATATTTTAACTGTTGGGTAACGCAATGTAATTGATCCTACCATCATCTAACCTATCCACCCTAACTTCCTATGTACCTTTCGTGTCGCTTCCCTTCTTGTTTCGATGCGTATAAGCTTCCACATAGAGATTTTCGATGGAATTCCAAGATTTCACTCTAAACAAGTGCTACTTTGAGGCCTATGACAAGTGATTGTAAGAAAAACTCTCTAATGGTCCACTTGTTCAAATTTAGGCTCTCTCGGGTGAGGCACTTCATTGAACAACCGCGAAAAAGTCTAGCTCGATTCTATAGCCGGATTAGACACTTCTCTTTGTTTTGAGTTCGCGCTGAAAAACCGCGATAGCTGTCCCCTAATGTCACATCCGTAAACATATATTAACGGTTGGGGAACGCAATGTAATTGATCCTACCATCATCTAACCTATCCACCCTAACTTCCTATGTACCTTTCGTGTCGTTCCCCTTCTTATTTCGGTACGTAGGTCGACAAAGAGATTTTCGATGGAATTCCAAGATTTCACTCTAAACAAGTGCTACTATGAGGCCTATGACAAGTGATTCCTAGAAAAACTCTCTAATGGTCCACTTGTTCAAATTGAGGTTCTCTAGGGTGAGGCATTTGATTCCACAACCGCCAAAAAGTCTAGCTCGATTCTATAACCGGATTGGAAACTTCTCTTTGTTTTGAGTTCACGCTGAAATCAGCGCGAGCAGTCCATAATGTCAAATGCAGAAACATATATTAATGGTTGGGGAACGCAATGTAATTGATCCTACCATCATCTAACCTATCCACCCTAACTTCCTATGTACCTTTCGTGTCGTTCCCTTCTTGTTTCGGTACGTAGGTCGACACAGAGATTTTCGATGGAATTCTAAGATTTCACTCTAAACAAGTGCTACTTTGAGGCCTATGACAAGTGATTCTTAGAAAAACTCTCTATCGGTCCACTTGTTCAAATTTAGGCTCTCTCGGGTGAGGCACTTGATTCCACAAACCGCGAAAAGTCTAGCTCGATTCTATAGCCGGATTAGACACTTCTCTTTGTTTTGAGTTCACGTTGAAATCAGCGCATAGCTGTCCCTAATGTCACATCCAAAACATATATTAACGGTTGGGTAACGCAATGTAGTCATCTAACCTATCCACCCTAACTTCCTATGTACCTTTCGTGATCGCTCCCTTCTTGTTTCTGCACGTAGGTCGACATAGAGATTTTTGATGGAATTCCAAGATTTCACTCTAAACAAGTGCTACTTTGAGGCCTATGACAAGTGATTCTTAGAAAAACTCTCTAATGGTCCACTTGTTCAAATTTAGGCTCTCTAGGGTGAGGCACTTGATTCCACAACCGCGAAAAGTCTAGCTCGATTCTATAGCCGGATTGGACACTTTTCTTTGTTTTGAGTTCACGCTGAAATCAATGCGAGCAGTCCCTAATGTCAAATGCAGAAACATATTTTAACGGTTGGGGAACGCAATGTAATTGACCCTACCATCATCTAACCTATCCACCCTAACTTCCTATGTACCTTTCGTGTCGTTCCCCTTCTTGTTTTGGCACGTAGGTCGATTACGTAGAGATTTTCGATGGAATTCTAAGATTTCACTCTAAACAAGTGCTACTTTGAGGCCTATGACAAGTGATTCTTAGGAAAACTCTCTAATGGTCCACTTGTTCAAATTTAGGCTCTCTCGGGTGAGGCACTTGATTCCACAACCGCGAAAAAGTCTAGCTCGATTCTATAACCAGATTGGAAACTTTTCTTTGTTTTGAGTTCACGCTGAAATCAGCGCAAAGCAGTCCCTAATGTCACATGCAGAAACATATTTTAACGGTTGGGCAACGCAATGTAACTGATCCTACCATCGTCTAACCTATCCACCCTAACTTCCTATGTAACTTTCGTGTCGTTCCCCTTCTTGTTTCGGTACGTAGGTCGACATAGAGATTTTCGATGGAATTCCAAGATTTCACTCTAAACAAATGTTACTTTGGGGCCTATGACAAGTGATTCTTAGAAAAACTCTCTCATGGTCCACATCTTCAAATTTAGGTTCTCTAGGGTGAGGCATTTGATTCAACAACCGCCAAAAAGTCTAGCTCGATTCTATAACCGGATTGGAAATTTCTCTTTGTGTTGAGTTCACGCTGAAATCAGCAAAAGCAGTCCCTAATGTCACATGTAGAAACATATTTTAACTGTTGGGGAACGCAATGTAATTGATCCTACCATCATCTAACCTATCCACCCTAACTTCCTATGTACCTTTCGTGTCGTTCCCCTTCTTGTTTCGGTACGTAAGTCGACATAGAGATTTTCGATGGAATTCCAAGATTTCACTCTAAACAAGTGCTACTTTGAGGCCTATGACAAGTGATTCTAAGAAAAACTCTCTAATGGTCCACTTGTTCAAATTTAGGCTCAAATTCCACAACTCTAGGTGAGGCACTTGATTCAACAACAACCGCGAAAAAGTCTAGCTCGATTCTATAGCCTATGATTAGACACTTCTCTTTGTTTTGAGTTCGTGATGAAATCAGCGATAGCTGTCCCTAATGTCACATCCAGAAACATATATTAACGGTTGGGGAACGAATGTAATTGATCCTACCATCATCTAACCTATCCACCCTAACTTCCTATGTACCTTTCGTGTCGTTCCCTTCTTATTTTGGCACGTAGGTCGACAAAGAGATTTTCGATGGAATTCCAAGATTTCACTCTAAACAAGTGCTACTATGAGGCCTATGACAACTGATTCTGAGAAAAACTCTCTAATGGTCCACTTGTTCAAATTTAGGTTCTCTAGGGTGAGGCATTTGATTCCACAACCGCCAAAAAGTCTAGCTCGATTCTATAACCGGATTGGAAACTTCTCTTTGTTTTGAGTTCACGCTGAAATCAGCGTGAGCAGTCCCTAATGTCACATGCAGAAACATATTTTAACGGTTGGGGAACGCAATATAATTGACCCTACCATCATCTAACCTATCCACCCTAACTTCCTATGTACCTTTCGTGTCGTTCCCTTCTTGTTTTCGATGACGTAGATCGACATAGAGATTGTCGATGGAATTCTAAGATTTCACTCTAAACAAGTGCTACTTTGAGGCCTATGACAAGTGATTCTTAGAAAAACTCTCTAATGGTCCACTTGTTCAAATTTAGGATCTCTAGGGTGAGGCATTTGATTCCACAACCGCCAAGAAGTCTAGCTCGATTCTATAACCGGATTGGAAACTTCTCTTTGTTTTGAGTTCACGCTGAAATCAGCGCGAGCAGTCCCTAATGTCACATCCAGAAACATATATTAACGGTTGGGGAACGCAATGTAATTGATCCTACCATCATCTAACCTATCCACCCTAACTTCCTATGTAACTTTTGTGTCGTTCCCCTTCTTGTTTCGGTACGTTGGTCGACACAGAGATTTTCGATGGATTTCCAAGATTTCACTCTGAACAAGTGCTACTTTGGGGCCTATGACAAGTGATTCTTAGAAAAACTCTCTAACGGTCCACATCTTCAAATTTAGGTTCTCTAGGGTGAGGCATTTGATTCCACAACCGCCAAAAAGTCTAGCTCGATTCTATAACCGGATTGGAAACTTCTCTTTGTTTTGAGTTCACGCTGAAATCAGCGCGAGCAGTCCCTAATGTCACATGTAGAAACATATATTAACGGTTGGGTAACGCAATGTAATTGATCCTACCATCATCTAACCTATCCACCCTAACTTCCTATGTACCTTTCGTGATCGTTCCCCTTCTTGTTTTGGCACATAGGTCGACATAGAGATTTTCGATGGAATTCCAAGATTTCACTTTAAACAAATATTACTTTGGGGCCTATGACAAGTGATTCTTAGAAAAAAAATCTGTTATGGTCCACATCTTCAAATTTAGGTTCTCTAGGGTGAGGCATTTGATTCCACAACCGCCAAAAAGTCTAGCTCGATTCTATAACCGGATTGGAAATTTCTCTTTGTTTTGAGTTCACGCTGAAATCAGCAAAAGCAGTCCCTAATGTCACATGCAGAAACATATTTTAACTGTTGGGTAACGCAATGTAATTGATCTTACCATCATCTAACCTATCCACCCTAACTTCCTATGTACCTTTCGTGTCGTTCCCCTTCTTGTTTCGCACGTAAGTCTATTATAGAGATTTTCGATGGAATTCCAAGATTTCACTCTAAACAAGTGCTACTTTGAGGCCTATGACAAGTGATTCTAAGAAAAACTCTCTAATGGTCCACTTGTTCAAATTTAGGTTCTCTAGGGTGAGGCATTTGATTGAACAACCGCCAAAAAAGTCTAGCTCGATTCTATAACCGGATTAGACACTTCTCTTTGTTTTGAGTTCACGCTGAAATCCGCGATAGCAGTCCCTAATGTCACATCCGTAAACATATATTAACGGTTGGGGGAACGCAATGTAATTGATCCTACCATCATCTAACCTATCCACCCTAACTTCCTATGTACCTTTCGTGTCGCTTCCTTCTTGTTTCGGCACGCTGGTCGACAAAGAGATTTTTTCGATGGAATTCCAAGATTTCACTCTAAACAAGTGCTACTATGAGGCCCTATGACAAGTGATTCCTAGAAAAAACTCTCTAATGGTCCACTTGTTCAAATTGAGGTTCTCTAGGGTGAGGCATTTGATTCCACAACCGCCAAAAAAGTCTAGCTCGATTCTATAACCGGATTGGAAACTTCTCTTTGTTTTGAGTTCACGCTGAAATCAGCGCGAGCAGTCCCTAATATCACATGCAGAAACATATATTAATGGTTGGGGAACGCAATGTAATTGATCCTACCATCATCTAACCTATCCACCCTAACTTCCTATGTACCTTTCGTGTCGCTCCCTTCTTGTTTCGCATGCGTAGGTCGACATAGAGATTTTCGATGGAATTCCAAGATTTCACTCTAAACAAGTGCTACTTTGAGGCCTATGACAAGTGATTCTTAGAAAAACTCTCTAGTGGTCCACTTGTTCAAATTTAGGCTCTCTCGGTGAGGCACTTGATTCCACAACCGCCAAAAAGTCTAGCTCGATTCTATAACCGGATTGGAAACTTCTCTTTGTTTTGTGTTCACGCTGAAATCAACGCCAGCTGTCCCTAATGTCACATCCAGAAACATATATTAACGGTTGGGTAATGTAATTGATCCTACCATCATCTAACCTATCCACCCTAACTTCCTATGTACCTTTCGTGTCGCTCCCCTTCTTGTTTCGCACGTAGGTCGACACCGAGATTTTCGATGGAATTCCAAGATTTCACTCTAAACAAGTGCTACTTTGATGCCTATGACAAGTGATTCTTAGAAAAACTCTCTAATTGTCCACTTGTTCAAATTTAGGTTATCTAGGGTGAGGCACTTGATTCCACAACCGCCAAAAAGTCTAGCTCGATTCTATAACCGGATTGGACACTTCTCTTTGTTTTGAGTTCACGCTGAAATCAGCCTTGAGCAGTCCCTAATGTCACATGCAAAACATATTTTAACGGTTGGGGAACGCGAATGTAATTGATCCTACCATCATCTAACCTATCCACCCTAACTTCCTATGTAACTTTTGTGTCGCTCCCTTCTTGTTTTTCAGACGTAGGTCGACACAGAGATTTTCGATGGATTTCCAAGATTTCACTATAAACAAGTGCTACTTTGGGGCCTATGACAAGTGATTCTTAGAAAAACTCTCTAATGGTCCACATCTTCAAATTTAGGTTCTCTAGGGTGAGGCATTTGATTCCACAACCGCGAAAAAGTCTAGCTCGATTCTATAACCGGATTGGAAACTTCTCTTTGTTTTGAGTTCACACTGAAATCGGCGCCAACAGTCCCTAATGCCACATGCAGAAACATATTTTAATGGTTGGGGAACGCAATGTAATTGATCCTACCATCATCTAACCTATCCACCCTAACTTCCTATGTACCTTTCGTGTCGCTCCCCTTCTTGTTTCGATGCGTAGGTCGATTATAGAGATTTTCGATGGAATTCCAAGATTTCACTCTAAACAAGTGCTACTTTGAGGCCTATGACAAGTGATTCTTAGAAAAACTCTCTAATGGTCCACTTGTTCAAATTTAGGTTCTCTAGGGTGAGGCATTTGATTCCACAACCGCCAAAAAGTCTAGCTCGATTCTATAACCGGATTGGACCCTTCTCTTTGTTTTTGAGTTCACGCTGAAATCAGCGCGAGCAGTCCCTAATGTCACATGCGAAACATATTTTTTAACGGTTGGGTAACGCAATGTAATTGATCCCTACCATCATCTAACCTATCCACCCAAACTTCCTATGTACCTTTCGTGTCGCTCCCTTCTTGTTTCGCACGTAGGTCCCACACAGAGATTTTCGATGGAATTCTAAGATTTCACTCTAAACAAGTGCTACTTTGAGGCCTATGACAAGTGATTCTTAGAAAAACTCTCTATCGGTCCACTTGTTCAAATTTAGGCTCTCGGGTGAGGCACTTGATTCCACAACCGCAAAAAAGTCTAGCTCGATTCTATAGCCGGATTGGACACTTCTCTTTGTTTTGAGTTCACGCTGAAATCAACGCCCGGCTGTCCCTAATGTCACATCCAAAACATATATTAACGGTTGGGGAACGCAATGTAGTCATCCTAACCTATCCACCCTAACTTCCTATGTACCTTTCGTGTCGTTCCCCTTCTTGTTTCTCGCACGTAGGTCCATTACAGAGATTTTTGATGGAATTCCAAGATTTCACTCTAAACAAGTGCTACTTTGAGGCCTATGACAAGTGATTCTTAGAAAAACTCTCTAATGGTCCACTTGTTCAAATTTAGGCTCTCTCGGTGAGGCACTTGATTCCACAACCGCGAAAAAGTCTAGCTCGATTCTATAGCCGGATTAGACACTTCTCTTTGTTTTGAGTTCGCGCTGAAATCAGCGATAGCTGTCCCTAATGTCACATCCGTAAACATATATTAACGGTTGGGTAACGCAATGTAGTCATCCTAATCATCTAACCTATCCACCCTAACTTCCTATGTACCTTTCGTGGTCGCTCCCCTTCTTGTTTCGGCACGTAGGTCGACATAGAGATTTTTGATGGAATTCCAAGATTTCACTCTAAACAAGTGCTACTTTGAGGCCTATGACAAGTGATTCTCGAGAAAAAACTCTCTAATGGTCCACTTGTTCAAAATTTAGGTTCTCTAGGGTGAGGCATTTGATTCCACAACCGCCAAAAAGTCTAGCTCGATTCTATAACCGGATTGGAAACTTCTTTTGTTTTGAGTTCACGCTGAAATCAGCGCGAGCAGTCCCTAATGTCACATGCAGAAACATATTTTAACGGTTGGGGAACGAATATAATTGACCCTACCATCATCTAACCTATCCACCCTAACTTCCTATGTACCTTTCGTGTCGCTCCCCTTCTTGTTTCGGGTACGTAGATCGACATAGAGATTGTCGATGGAATTCTAAGATTTCACTCTAAACAAGTGCTACTTTGAGGCCTATGACAAGTGATTCTTAGAAAAACTCTCTAGTGGTCCACTTGTTCAAATTTAGGTTCTCTAGGGTGAGGCATTTGATTCCACAACCGCCAAGAAGTCTAGCTCGATTCTATAACCGGATTGGAAATTTCTCTTTGTTTTGAGTTCACGCTGAAATCAGCAAAAAGCAGTCCCAAATGTCACATGCGAAAACATATTTTAACGGTTGGGTAACGCAATGTAATTGATCCTACCATCATCTAACCTATCCACCCTAACTTCCTATGTACCTTTCGTGTCGTTCTCCTTCTTGTTTCGCACGTAGATCGACAAAGAGATTTTCGATGGAATTCCAAGATTTCACTCTAAACAAGTGCTACTTTGAGGCCTATGACAAGTGATTCTTAGAAAAACTCTCTAATGGTCCACTTGTTCAAATTTAGGCTCTCTCGGGTGAGGCACTTGATTGAACAACCGCCAAAAAAGTCTAGCTCGATTCTATAGCCGGATTGGACACTTCTCTTTGTTTTGAGTTCACGCTGAAATCAGCGATAGCAGTCCCTAATGTCACATCCGAAAACATATTTTAACGGTTTGGGGAACGCAATGTAATTGATCCTACCATCATCTAACCTATCCACCCTAACTTCCTATGTAACTTTCGTGTCGTTCCCCTTCTTGTTTCGGTACGTAGGTCGACAGAGAGATTTTCGATGGAATTCCAAGATTTCACTCTAAACAAGTGCTACTTTGAGGCCTATGACAAGTGATTCTTAGAAAAACTCTCTAATGGTCCACTTGTTCAAATATAGGTTCTCTAGGGTGAGGCATTTGATTCCACAAACGCCAAAAAGTCTAGCTCGATTCTATAACCGGATTGGAAATTTCTCTTTGTTTTGAGTTCACGCTGAAATCAGCGCGAGCAGTCCCTAATGTCACATGCAGAAACATATATTAACGGTTGGGTAACGCAATGTAATTGATCCTACCATCATCTAACCTATCCACCCTAACTTCCTATGTACCTTTCGTGTCGTTCTCCTTCTTGTTTCGGTACGTAGATCGACATGGAGATTATCGATGGAATTCTAAGATTTCACTCTAAACAAGTGCTACTTTGAGGCCTATGACAAGTGATTCTTAGAAAAACTCTCTAATGGTCCACTTGTTCAAATTTAGGTTCTCTAGGGTGAGGCATTTGATTCCACAACCGCCAAGAAGTCTAGCTCGATTCTATAACCGGATTGGAAACTTCTCTTTGTTTTAAGTTCACGCTGAAATCAGAAAGCAGTCCCTAATGTCACATCCAAAACATATTTTAACGGTTGGGGAACGCAATGTAATTGATCCTACCATCATCTAACCTATCCACCCTAACTTCCTATGTACCTTTTGTGTCGCTCCCCTTCTTGTTTCGGTATGTAGATCGACATGTAGATTTTCGATGGAATTTCTAAGATTTCACTCTAAACAAGTGCTACTTTGAGGCCTATGACAAGTGATTCTTAGAAAAACTCTCTAATGGTCCACATCTTCAAATTTAGGTTCTCTAGGGTGAGGCATTTGATTCCACAACCGCCAAAAAGTCTAGCTCGATTCTATAACCGGATTGGAAACTTCTCTTTGTTTTGAGTTCACGCTGAAATCAGCGCGAGCAGTCCCTAATGTCACATGCAGAAACATATTTTAATGGTTGGGGAACGCAATGTAATTGATCCTACCATCATCTAACCTATCCACCCTAACTTCCTATGTACCTTTCGTGTCGTTCCCCTTCTTGTTTCTGTAATGTAGGCTCGACATAGAGATTTTCGATGGAATTCAAGATTTCACTCTAAACAAGTGCTTCTTTGAGGCCTATGACAAGTGATTCTTAGAAAAACTCTCTAATGGTCCACTTGTTCAAATTTAGGTTCTCTAGGGTGAGGCATTTGATTCCACAACCGCCAAAAAGTCTAGCTCGATTCTATAACCGGATTGGACCCTTCTCTTTGTTTTGAGTTCACGCTGAAATCCGCGTGAGCAGTCCCAAATGTCACATGCAGAAACATATATTAACGGTTGGGGAACGCAATGTAATTGATCCTACCATCATCTAACCTATCCACCCTAACTTCCTATGTACCTTTCGTGTCGTTCTCCTTCTTGTTTCGGTACGTAGATCGACATGGAGATTATCGATGGAATTCTAAGATTTCACTCTAAACAAGTGCTACTTTGAGGCCTATGACAAGTGATTCTTAGAAAAACTCTCTAATGGTCCACTTGTTCAAATTTAGGTTCTCTAGGGTGAGGCATTTGATTCCACAACCGCCAAAAAGTCTAGCTCGATTCTATAACCGGATTGGAAACTTCTCTTTGTTTTGAGTTCACGCTGAAATCAGCGCCAGCAGTCCCTAATGTCACATCCAGAAACATATATTAACGGTTGGGGAACGCAATGTAATTGATCCTACCATCATCTAACCTATCCACCCTAACTTCCTATGTACCTTTCGTGTCGTTCCCCTTCTTGTTTTGCACGTAGGTCCGACATAGAGATTTTGATGGAATTCCAAGATTTCACTCTAAACAAGTGCTACTTTGAGGCCTATGACAAGTGATTCTTAGAAAAACTCTCTAATGGTCCACTTGTTCAAATTTAGGTTCTCTAGGGTGAGGCACTTGATTCCACAACCGCCAAAAAGTCTAGCTCGATTCTATAACCGGATTGGAAACTTCTCTTTGTTTTGAGTTCACGCTGAAATCAGCGACAGCAGTCCCTAATGTCACATCCGTAAACATATTTTAACGGTTGGGGAACGCAATGTAGTCATCATCTAACCTATCCACCCTAACTTCCTATGTACCTTTCGTGTCGCTCCCCTTCTTGTTTCGCACGTAGGTCGACATAGAGATTTTCGATGGAATTCCAAGATTTCACTCTAAACAAGTGCTACTTTGAGGCCTATGACAAGTGATTCTTAGAAAAACTCTCTAGTGGTCCACTTGTTCAAATTTAGGTTCTCTAGGGTGAGGCATTTGATTCCACAACCGCCAAAAAGTCTAGCTCGATTCTATAACCGGATTGGAAATTTCTCTTTGTTTTGAGTTCACGCTGAAATCAGCAAAAGCAGTCCCTAATGTCACATGCAGAAACATATTTTAACGGTTGGGGAACGCAATGTAATTGATCCTACCATCATCTAACCTATCCACCCTAACTTCCTATGTACCTTTCGTGTCGTTCCCCTTCTTGTTTTGGCACGTAAAGGTCCATAACAGAGAGATTTTCGATGGAATTCCAAGATTTCACTCTAAACAAGTGCTACTTTGAGGCCTATGACAAGTGATTCTAAGAAAAAAAATCTAATGGTCCACTTGTTCAAATTTAGGCTCTCTCGGTTTTTGTGAGGCACTTGATTGAACAACCGCCGAAAAAGTCTAGCTAAAAACCAATGGCCCATGTGGCCCATGAACTACATTCTATAGCCGGATTAGACACTTCTCTTTGTTTTGAGTTCCATCTCGCACGCTGAAATCACCACGCGGCGACTGTCCCTAATGTCACATCCAGAAATATATATTAACGGTTGGGGAACGCAATATAATTGATCCTACCATCATCTAACCTATCCACCCTAACTTCCTATGTACCTTGGCAAACTGCGTTTTTGTTCCCCTTCTTGTTTTTTTGTCGGTTCGGTTTAACCGAAAACCGACAAAAAAACAAAACCGAATAGAGATTTTAGTATTTTGGTCCAAGATTTTCATTTTAAAACAAGTGCTAAACTTTGAGGCCTATGAAAACCGCCCAGTGATTCTTAGAAAAACTCTCTAATGGTCCACTTGTTCAAATTTAGGCTCTCGGTGAGGCACTTGATTCAACAACCGCGAAAAGTCTAGCTCGATTCTATAACCAGATTAGACACTTCCCTTTGTTTTGAGTTCACGCTGAAATCAGCGATAGCTGTCCCTAATGTCACATCCGTAAAACATATTTTAACGGTTGGGCAACGTAATGTAATTGATCCTACCATCATCTAACCTATCCACCCTAACTTCCTATGTAACTTTCGTGTCGTTCCCTTCTTGTTTCTGGTGCGTAGGTCGACATAGAGATTTTTGATGGAATTCCAAGATTTCACTAAACAAATGTTACTTTGGGGCCTATGACAAGTGATTCTTAGAAAAACTCTCTCATGGTCCACATCTTCAAAATTTAGGTTCTCTAGGGTGAGGCATTTGATTCCACAACCGCCAAAAAGTCTAGCTCGATTCTATAACCGGATTGGAAACTTCTCTTTGTTTTGAGTTCACGCTGAAATCAGCAAAAGCAGTCCCTAAAGTAACATGCGTAAACATATTTTAACGGTTGGGGAACGTAATGTAATTGATCCTACCATCATCTAACCTATCCACCCTAACTTCCTATGTACCTTTCGTGTCGCTCCCTTCTTGTTTCGCACGTAAGCTCGACATAGAGATTTTCGATGGAATTCCAAGATTTCACTCTAAACAAGTGCTACTTTGAGGCCTATGACAAGTGATTCTTAAGAAAAACTCTCTAATGGTCCACTTGTTCAAATTTAGGTTCTCTAGGGTGAGGCACTTGATTCAACAACCGCCAAAAAGTCTAGCTCGATTCTATAGCCGGATTAGACACTTCCCTTTGTTTTGAGTTCACGCTGAAATCAGCGATAAGCTGTCCCTAATGTCACATCCGAAACATATTTTAACAGTTGGGGAACGTAATGTAATTGATCCTACCATCATCTAACCTATCCACCCTAACTTCCTATGTACCTTTCGTGTCGCTCCCCTTCTTATTTCGGCACGTAGGTCGACAAAAGAGATTTTTTCGATGGAATTCCAAGATTTCACTCTAAACAAGTGCTACTTTGAGGCCTATGACAAGTGATTCTAAGAAAAACTCTCTAATGGTCCACTTGTTAAAATTGAGGTTCTCTAGGGTGAGGCATTTGATTCCACAACCGCCAAAAAGTCTAGCTCGATTCTATAACCGGATTGGAAACTTCTCTTTGTTTTGAGTTCACGCTGAAATCAGCGCGAGCAGTCCCTAATGTCACATGCAGAAACATATTTTAACGGTTGGGGAACGCAATATAATTGACCCTACCATCATCTAACCTATCCACCCTAACTTCCTATGTACCTTTTAGTGTCGCTCCCCTCTTGTTTCGCACGTAGGTCGACATAGAGATTTTCGATGGAATTCTAAGATTTCACTCTAAACAAGTGCTACTTTGAGGCCTATGACAAGTGATTCTTAGAAAAACTCTCTAGTGGTCCACATTGTTCAAATTTAGGTTCTCTAGGGTGAGGCACTTGATTCCACAACCGCCAAAAAGTCTAGCTCGATTCTATAACCGGATTGGAAACTTCTCTTTGTTTTGAGTTCACGCTGAAATCAGCGCGAGCAGTCCCTAATGTCACATCCAGAAACATATATTAACGGTTGGGGAACGCAATGTAATTGATCCTACCATCATCTAACCTATCCACCCTAACTTCCTATGTAACTTTTTTGTGTCGTTCCCTTCTTGTTTCTAAGTATGTAGGTCGACATAGAGATTTTCGATGGATTTCCAAGATTTCACTCTAAACAAGTGCTACTTTGGGGCCTATGACAAGTGATTCTTAGAAAAACTCTCTAATGGTCCACATCTTCAAATTTAGGTTCTCTAGGGTGAGGCATTTGATTCCACAACCGCCAAGAAGTCTAGCTCGATTCTATAACCGGATTGGAAACTTCTCTTTGTTTTGAGTTCACGCTGAAATCAGCGCGAGCAGTCCCTAATGTCACATGCGTAAAACATATTTTAACGGTTGGGGAACGCAATATAATTGACCCTACCATCATCTAACCTATCCACCCTAACTTCCTATGTACCTTTCGTGTCGCTCCCTTCTTGTTTCGGGTATGTAGATCGACATAGAGATTGTCGATGGAATTCTAAGATTTCACTCTAAACAAGTGCTACTTTGAGGCCTATGACAAGTGATTCTTAGAAAAACTCTCTAGTGGTCCACATGTTCAAATTTAGGTTCTCTAGGGTGAGGCATTTGATTCCACAACCGCCAAGAAGTCTAACTCGATTCTATAACCGGATTGGAAATTTCTCTTTGTTTTGAGTTCACGCTGAAATCAGCAAAAGCAGTCCCTAATGTCACATGCGTAAAACATATTTTAATGGTTGGGTAACGCAATGTAATTGATCCTACCATCATCTAACCTATCCACCCTAACTTCCTATGTACCTTTCGTGTCGCTCCCTTCTTGTTTTTGACGCGTAAGGTCGACATAGAGATTTTTGATGGAATTCCAAGATTTCACTCTAAACAAGTGCTACTTTGAGGCCTATGACAAGTGATTCTAAGAAAAACTCTCTAATGGTCCACTTGTTCAAATTTAGGTTCTCTAGGGTGAGGCACTTGATTCCACAACCGCGAAAAAGTCTAGCTCGATTCTATAGCCGGATTGGACCCTTCTCTTTCTTTTGAGTTCACGCTGAAATCAGCGCGAGCAGTCCCTAATGTCACATGCAGAAACATATTTTAACGGTTGGGGAACGCAATGTAATTGACCCTACCATCATCTAACCTATCCACCCAAACTTCCTATGTACCTTTCGTGTCGTTCCCCTTCTTGTTTCGGTACGTAGGTCGACACAGAGATTTTCGATGGAATTCTAAGATTTCACTCTAAACAAGTGCTACTTTGAGGCCTATGACAAGTGATTCTTAGAAAAACTCTCTATCGGTCCACTTGTTCAAATTTAGGCTCTCGGGTGAGGCACTTGATTACACAACCGCGAAAAAGTCTATCTCGATTCTCGAGCCGGATTGGACACTTCTCTTTGTTTTGAGTTCGCGCTGAAATCAACGCCAGCTGTCCCTAATGTCACATCCAGAAACATATATTAACGGTTGGGTAACGCAATGTAGTCATCTAACCTATCCACCCTAACTTCCTATGTACCTTTCGTATCGTTCCCCTTCTTGTTTCGCACGTAGGTCGACATAGAGATTTTTGATGGAATTCCAAGATTTCACTCTAAACAAGTGCTACTTTGAGGCCTATGACAAGTGATTCTTAGAAAAACTCTCTAATGGTCCACTTGTTCAAATTTAGGCTCTCTCGGGTGAGGCACTTGATTCCACAACCGCGAAAAAAAGTCTAGCTCGATTCTATAGCCGGATTAGACACTTCTCTTTGTTTTGAGTTCGCGTTGAAATCAGCGGCATACCTGTCCCTAATGTCACATCCGTAAACATATATTAACGGTTGGGTAACGCAATGTAGTCATCTAACCTATCCACCCTAACTTCCTATGTACCTTTCGTATCGTTCCCCTTCTTGTTTCGGTACGTAGGTCGACATAGAGATTTTTGATGGAATTCCAAGATTTCACTCTAAACAAGTGCTACTTTGAGGCCTATGACAAGTGATTCTTAGAAAAACTCTCTAATGGTCCACTTGTTCAAATTTAGGCTCTCTCGGGTGAGGCACTTGATTCCACAACCGCGAAAAAGTCTAGCTCGATTCTATAGCCGGATTGGACACTTCTCTTTGTTTTGAGTTCACGCTGAAATCAGCGCGAGCAGTCCCTAATGTCACATGCAGAAACATATTTTAACGGTTGGGGAACGCAATGTAATTGACCCTACCGTCATCTAACCTATCCACCCTAACTTCCTATGTACCTTTCGTGTCGTTCCCCTTCTTGTTTTGGTACGTAGGTCGACACAGAGATTTTCGATGGAATTCTAAGATTTCACTCTAAACAAGTGCTACTTTGAGGCCTATGACAAGTGATTCTTATCGGCCTGGGCACATTTAAACCGAAAACCGAAATCCAAACCGAACCGAACCGAAACCGAGCCGAAATGTCGGTTTTTCGGTTTTTCGGTTCGGTTTCGGTTTTTGTATTTGAAAAGTTCGGCTTCGGTTTTCGGCTTCGGTTTCAGGGTCCTGAGAACCGAACAAACCGAGTAACCGATCTTTCAGAAATAAAGAGCAGAGCACCGCATATTCTGTTGTCTAGATACTACGAAACCAATGGCCCAATGTGGCCCATGAACAACACACACACATACGCCCACTGCCTCAGCCCAGCCGGTCACCCAACACACACCGAAACCCTATCTAATCCATCCGCACGGAGCGACCACACCACGGGAGGAGCGGCGACGGCGCGGGCTCCTGCGCGGGCGTCGAGTTGGCCTGCGGCGGTGGCGCATCAGCCGGCCTGCGCAGGCGCGAAAACCTCCAGGCCGGGCGAAACGCGAGCAGCGGCGAAATCAGCGCCCGCGAAAGCGGCGCGGCGCGAGCGGGGCAGCGGCTCCAGCGCCCGAGCCGGCAAGCCCAGGGTGCGAGGCCGTGAGGTGGGCGTGCGGCGCGAGAGCAGTGAGAAGGGGAGGACGGAGGACCGACGATGGCGCCGCCATGGCAAACCGCGTTTTTGTTCCCTCGCTGCAGTTTTCGGTCGGTTCGGTTTTAACCGAAAAACCGACAAAAAAAACCGAAACCGAATTCGTCGGTTTCTAGTATTTTGGTAAACCGATCGGTTCTTCATTTTTAGAAACCGAATTTTCCTAAACCGAACCGAACCGACATTTCGGTTCGGTTTAAAACCGAACGCCCACAAAGGTGAGATTCTTAGGAAAACTCTCTAATGGTCCACTTGTTCAAATTTAGGCTCTCTCGGGTGAGGCACTTGATTCCACAACCGCGAAAAAGGCTAGCTCGATTCTATAACCAGATTTGAAACTTCTCTTTGTTTTGAGTTCACGCTGAAATCAGCGCAAGCAGTCCCTAATGTCACATGCGAAACATATTTTAACGGTTGGGCAACGCAATGTAATTGATCCTACCATCGTCTAACCTATCCACCCTAACTTCCTATGTAACTTTCGTGTCGCTCCCCTTCTTGTTTCGGTGCGTAGGTCGACATAGAGATTTTCGATGGAATTCCAAGATTTCACTGTAAACAAATGTTACTTTGGGGCCTATGACAAGTGATTCTTAGAAAAACTCTCTCATGGTCCACATCTTCAAATTTAGGTTCTCTAGGGTGAGGCATTTGATTCCACAACCGCCAAAAAGTCTAGCTCGATTCTATAACCGGATTGGAAATTTCTCTTTGTGTTGAGTTCACGCTGAAATCAGCAAAAGCAGTCCCTAAAGTAACATGCAGAAACATATTTTAACCGTTGGGGAACGTAATGTAATTGATCCTACCATCATCTAACCTATCCACCCTAACTTCCTATGTACCTTTCGTGTCGTTCCCCTTCTTGTTTCGGTACGTAAGTCGACATAGAGATTTTCGCTGGAATTCCAAGATTTCACTCTAAACAAGTGCTACTTTGAGGCCTATGACAAGTGATTCTAAGAAAAACTCTCTAATGGTCCACTTGTTCAAATTTAGGCTCTCTCGGGTGAGGCACTTGATTCAACAACCGCGAAAAAGTCTAGCTCGATTCTATAGCCGGATTAGACACTTCCCTTTGTTTTGAGTTCGCGCTGAAATCAGCGATAGCTGTCCCTAATGTCACATCCAGAAACATATATTAACAGTTGGGGAACGTAATGTAATTGATCCTACCATCATCTAACCTATCCACCCTAACTTCCTATGTACCTTTCGTGTCGTTCCCCTTCTTATTTCGGTACGTAGGTCGACAAAGAGATTTTTGATGGAATTCCAAGATTTCACTCTAAACAAGTGCTACTATGAGGCGTATGACAAGTGATTCTGAGAAAAACTCTCTAATGGTCCACTTGTTAAAATTGAGGTTCTCTAGGGTGAGGCATTTGATTCCACAACCGCCAAGAAGTCTAGCTCGATTCTATAACCGGATTGGAAACTTCTCTTTGTTTTGAGTTCACGCTGAAATCAGCGCGAGCAGTCCCTAATGTCACATGCAGAAACATATTTTAACGGTTGGGGAACGCAATATAATTGACCCTACCATCATCTAACCTATCCACCCTAACTTCCTATGTACCTTTCGTGTCGTTCCCCTTCTTGTTTCGGTACGTAGATCGACATAGAGATTGTCGATGGAATTCTAAGATTTCACTCTAAACAAGTGCTACTTTGAGGCCTATGACAAGTGATTCTTAGAAAAACTCTCTAGTGGTCCACTTGTTCAAATTTAGGTTCTCTAGGGTGAGGCACTTGATTCCACAACCGCCAAGAAGTCTAGCTCGATTCTATAACCGGATTGGAAACTTCTCTTTGTTTTGAGTTCACGCTGAAATCAGCGCGAGCAGTCCCTAATGTCACATCCAGAAACATATATTAACGGTTGGGGAACGCAATGTAATTGATCCTACCATCATCTAACCTATCCACCCTAACTTCCTATGTAACTTTTGTGTCGCTCCCCTTGTTTTTCAAGACGCTGGTCGACACGAGATTTTCGATGGATTTCCAAGATTTCACTCTGAACAAGTGCTACTTTGGGGCCTATGACAAGTGATTCTTAGAAAAACTCTCTAACGGTCCACATCTTCAAATTTAGGTTCTCTAGGGTGAGGCATTTGATTCCACAACCGCCAAGAAGTCTAGCTCGATTCTATAACCGGATTGGAAACTTCTCTTTGTTTTGAGTTCACGCTGAAATCAGCGCGAGCAGTCCCTAATGTCACATGCAGAAACATATTTTAACGGTTGGGGAACGCAATATAATTGACCCTACCATCATCTAACCTATCCACCCTAACTTCCTATGTACCTTTCGTGTCGTTCCCCTTCTTGTTTCGGTACGTAGATCGACATAGAGATTGTCGATGGAATTCTAAGATTTCACTCTAAACAAGTGCTACTTTGAGGCCTATGACAAGTGATTCTTAGAAAAACTCTCTAGTGGTCCACTTGTTCAAATTTAGGTTCTCTAGGGTGAGGCATTTGATTCCACAACCGCCAAGAAGTCTAACTCGATTCTATAACCGGATTGGAAATTTCTCTTTGTTTCGAGTTCACGCTGAAATCAGCAAAAGCAGTCCCTAATGTCACATGCAGAAACATATTTTAACTGTTGGGTAACGCAATGTAATTGATCCTACCATCATCTAACCTATCCACCCTAACTTCCTATGTACCTTTCGTGTCGTTCCCCTTCTTGTTTCGGTACGTAAGTCGACATAGAGATTTTTGATGGAATTCCAAGATTTCACTCTAAACAAGTGCTACTTTGAGGCCTATGACAAGTGATTCTAAGAAAAACTCTCTAATGGTCCACTTGTTCAAATTTAGGCTCTCGGGTGAGGCACTTGATTGAACAAGCGCGAAAAAGTCTAGCTCGATTCTATAGCCGGATTAGACACTTCTCTTTGTTTTGAGTTCGCGCTGAAATCCGCGATAGCTGTCCCTAATGTCACATCCAGAAACATATATTAACGGTTGGGGAACGCAATGTAATTGATCCTACCATCATCTAACCTATCCACCCTAACTTCCTATGTACCTTTCGTTTCGTTCCCCTTCTTATTTCGGTACGTAGGTCGACAAAGAGATTTTCGATGGAATTCCAAGATTTCACTCTAAACAAGTGCTACTATGAGGCCTATGACAAGTGATTCCTAGAAAAACTCTCTAATGGTCCACTTGTTCAAATTGAGGTTCTCTAGGGTGAGGCATTTGATTCCACAACCGCCAAAAAGTCTAGCTCGATTCTATAACCGGATTGGAAACTTCTCTTTGTTTTGAGTTCACGCTGAAATCAGCGCGAGCAGTCCCTAATGTCACATGCCGAAACATATTTTAACGGCTGGGGAACACAATGTAATTGACCCTACCATCATCTAACCTTTCCACCCTAACTTCCTATGTACCTTTCGTGTCGTTCCCCTTCTTGTTTCGGTACGTAGATCGACATAGAGATTGTCGATGGAATTCTAAGATTTCACTCTAAACAAGTGCTACTTTGAGGCCTATGACAAGTGATTCTTAGAAAAACTCTCTAATGGTCCACTTGTCCAAATTTAGGTTCTCTAGGGTGAGGCATTTGATTCCACAACCGCCAAGAAGTCTAGCTCGATTCTATAACCGGATTGGAAACTTCTCTTTGTTTTGAGTTCACTCAAATCAGCGAAAAGCAGTCCCTAATGTCAAATGCAGAAACATATATTAACGGTTGGGGAACGAATGTAATTGATCCTACCATCATCTAACCTATCCACCCTAACTTCCTATGTAACTTTTGTGTCGTTCCCCTTCTTGTTTCGGTACGTTGGTCGACACAGAGATTTTCGATGGATTTCCAAGATTTCACTCTGAACAAGTGCTACTTTGGGGCCTATGACAAGTGATTCTTAGAAAAACTCTCTAACGGTCCACATCTTCAAATTTAGGTTCTCTAGGGTGACGCATTTGATTCCACAACCGCCAAGAAGTCTAGCTCGATTCTATAACCGGATTGAAACTTCTCTTTGTTTTGAGTTCACGCTGAAATCAGCGCCATGAGCAGTCCCTAATGTCACATGCGTAAAACATATATTAACGGTTGGGGAACGCAATGTAATTGATCCTACCATCATCTAACCTATCGACCCTAACTTCCTATGTAACTTTCGTGTCGTTCCCCTTCTTGTTTTGGTACATAGGTCGACACATAGATTTTCGATGGAATTCCAAGATTTCACTCCAAACAAGTGCTACTTTGAGGCCTATGACAAGTGATTCTTAGAAAAACTCTCTAATGTTCCACTTGTTAAAATTTAGGCTCTCTCGGGTGAGGCACTTGATTCAACAACCGCGAAAAAGTCTAGCTTGATTCTATAGCCGGATTAGACACTTCTCTTTGTTTTGAGTTCGCGCTGAAATCAGCGCCAGCTGTCCCAAATGTCACATCCAGAAACATATATTAACGGTTCGGTAACGCAATGTAATTGATCCTACCATCATCTAACCTATCCACCCTAACTTCCTATGTACCTTTCGTATCGTTCCCCTTCTTGTTTCGGTACGTAGGTCGACATAGAGATTTTCGATAGAATTCCAAGATTTCACTCTAAACAAGTGCTACTTTGAGGCCTATGACAAGTGATTCTTAGGAAAACTCTCTAACGGTCCACTTGTTCAAATTCAGGCTCTCTGGGGTGAGGCACTTGATTCCACAACCGCCAAAAAGTCTAGCTCGATTCTATAACCGGATTGGAAACTTCTCTTTGTTTTGAGTTCACGCTGAAATCAGCGCGAGCAGTCCCTAATGTCACATGCAGAAACATATTTTAACGGTTGGGGAACGCAATGTAATTGATCCTACCATTATCTAACCTATCCACCCTAACTTCCTATGTAACTTTCGTGTTGTTCCCTTCTTGTTTCGCACGTAGGTTGACACAGAGATTTTTGATGGATTTCCAAGATTTCACTCTAAACAAGTGCTACTTTGGGGCCTATGACAAGTGATTCTTAGAAAAACTCTCTAATGGTCCACATCTTCAAATTTAGGTTCTCTAGGGTGAGGCATTTGATTCCACAAACGCCAAAAAGTCTAGCTCGATTCTATAACCGAATTGGAAACTTCTCTTTGCTTTGAGTTCACGCTGAAATCAGCGCGAGCAGTCCCTAATGTCACATGTAGAAACATATATTAACGGTTGGGTAACGCAATGTAATTGATCCTACCATCATCTAACCTATCCACCCTGACTTCCTATGTACCTTTCGTGTCGTTCCCCTTCTTGTTTCGGTATGTAGATCGACATAGAGATTGTCGATAGAATTCTAAGATTTCACTCTAAACAAGTGCTACTTTGAGACCTATGACAAGTGATTCTTAGAAAAACTCTCTAATGGTCCACTTGTTCAAATTTAGGTTCTCTAGGGTGAGGCATTTGATTCCACAACCTCCAAGAAGTCTAGCTCGATTCTATAACCGGATTGGAAACTTCTCTTTGTTTTAAGTTCACGCTGAAATCTGAGCGAGCAGTCTCTAATGTCACATGCAGAAACATATTTTAACGGTTGGGGAACGCAATGTAATTGATCCTACCATCATCTAACCTATCCACCCTGACTTCCTATGTACCTTTCGTGTCGTTCCCCTTCTTGTTTCGGTATGTAGATCGACATAGAGATTGTCGATAGAATTCTAAGATTTCACTCTAAACAAGTGCTACTTTGAGACCTATGACAAGCGATTCTTAGAAAAACTCTCTAATGGTCCACTTGTTCAAATTTAGGTTCTCTAGGGTGAGGCATTTGATTCCACAACCGCCAAGAAGTCTAGCTAGATTCTATAACCGGATTGGAAATTTCTCTTTGTTTTGAGATCACGCTGAAATCAGCAAAAGCAGTCCCTAATGTCACATGCAGAAACATATTTTAACTGTTGGGTAACCCAATGTAATTGATCCTACCATCATCTAACCTATCCACCCTAACTTCCTATGTACCTTTCGTGTCGCTCCCTTCTTGTTTCGGTACGTAAGTCAACATAGAGATTTTCGATGGAATTCCAAGATTTCAATCTAAACAAGTGCTACTTTGAGGCCTATGACAAGTGATTCTAAGAAAAACTCTCTAATGGTCCACTTGTTCAAATTTAGGCTCTCTCGGGTGAGGCACTTGATTGAACAACCGCGAAAAAGTCTAGCTCGATTCTATAGCCGGATTAGACACTTCTCTTTGTTTTGAGTTCGCGCTGAAATCCGCGATAGCTGTCCCTAATGTCACATCCAGAAACATATATTAACGGTTGGGGAACGCAATGTAATTGATCCTACCATCATCTAACCTATCCACCCTAACATCCTATGTACCTTTCGTGTCGTTTCCCTTCTTATTTCGGTACGTAGGTCGACAAAGAGATTTTCGATGGAATTCCAAGATTTCACTCTAAACAAGTGCTACTATGAGGCCTATGACAAGTGATTCCTAGAAAAACTCTCTAATGGTCCACTTGTTCAAATTGAGGTTCTCTAGGGTGAGGCATTTGATTCCACAACCGCCAAAAAGTCTAGCTCGATTCTATAACCGGATTGGAAACTTCTCTTTGGTTTTGAGTTCACGCTGAAATCAGCGCGAGCGGCCCCAAAGGCACATGACGAAACATATTTTAACGGCTGGGGAACGCAATATAATTGACCCTACCATCATCTAACCTATCCACCCTAACTTCCTATGTACCTTTCGTGTCGTTCCCTTCTTGTTTTGCAGACGTAGATCGACATAGAGATTGTCGATGGAATTATAAGATTTCACTCTAAACAAGTGCTACTTTGAGGCCTATGACAAGTGATTCTTAGAAAAACTCTCTAATGGTCCACTTGTTCAAATTTAGGTTCTCTAGGGTGAGGCATTTGATTCCACAACCGCCAAGAAGTCTAGCTCGATTCTATAACCGGATTGGAAACTTCTCTTTGTTTTGAGTTCACTCTGAAATCAGCGCGAGCAGTCCCTAATGTCACATCCAGAAACATATATTAACGGTTGGGGAACGCAATGTAATTGATCCTACCATCATCTAACCTATCGACCCTAACTTCCTATGTAACTTTCGTGTCGCTCCCCTTCTTGTTTTGGTACATAGGTCGACACATAGATTTTCGATGGAATTCCAAGATTTCACTCCAAACAAGTGCTACTTTGAGGCCTATGACAAGTGATTCTTAGAAAAACTCTCTAATGTTCCACTTGTTAAAATTTAGGCTCTCTCGGGTGAGGCACTTGATTCAACAACCGCGAAAAAGTCTAGCTTGATTCTATAGCCGGATTAGACACTTCTCTTTGTTTTGAGTTCACGCTGAAATCAGCGCCCCGGCTGTCCCAAATGTCACATCCGAAAACATATATTAACGGTTGGGGAACGCAATGTAATTGACCCTACCATCATCTAACCTATCCACCCAAACTTCCTATGTACCTTTCGTGTCGTTCCCCATCTTGTTTCGCACGTAGGTCGACCATAGAGATTTTCGATGGAATTCTAAGATTTCACTCTAAACAAGTGCTACTTTGAGGCCTATGACAAGTGATTCTTAGAAAAACTCTCTATCGGTCCACTTGTTCAAATTTAGGCTCTCTCGGGTGAGGCACTTGAGTCCACAACCGCGAAAAAGTCAAGCTCGATTCTGTAGCCAGATTGGACACTTCTCTTTGTTTTGAGTTCGCGCTGAAATCAACGCCAGCTGTCCCTAATGTCACATCCAGAAACATATATTAACGGTTGGGTAACTCAATGTAGTCATCTAACCTATCCACCCTAACTTCCTATGTACCTTTCGTATCGTTCCCCTTCTTGTTTCGGTACGTAGGTCGACATAGAGATTTTTGATGGAATTCCAAGATTTCACTCTAAACAAGTGCTACTTTGAGGCCTATGACAAGTGATTCTTAGAAAAACTCTCTAATGGTTCACTTGTTCAAATTTAGGCTCTCTCGGGTGAGGCACTTGATTCCACAACCGCGAAAAAGTCTAGCTCGATTCTATAGCCGGATTAGACAGTTCTCTTTGTTTTGAGTTCGCGTTGAAATCAGCGATAGCTGTCCCTAATGTCACATCCAGAAACATATATTAACGGTTGGGTAACGCAATATAGTCATCTAACCTATCCACCCTAACTTCCTATGTACCTTTCGTATCGCTTCCCTTCTTGTTTCGGTACGTAGGTCGACATAGAGATTTTTATGGAATTCCAAGATTTCACTCTAAACAAGTGCTACTTTGAGGCCTCTGAGAAGTGTTTCTTATCATAACTCTCTATTGGTCCACTTGTTCAAATTTAGGCTCTCTCGGGTGAGGCACTTGATTCCACAACCGCGAAAAAGTCTAGCTCGATTCTATAGCCGGATTGGACACTTCTCTTTGTTTTGAGTTCACGCTGAAATCAGCGCGAGCAGTCCCTAATGTCACATGCAGAAACATATTTTAACGGTTGGGGAACGCAATGTAATTGACCCTACCGTCATCTAACCTATCCACCCTAACTTCCTATGTACCTTTCGTGTCGTTCCCCTTCTTGTTTTGGTACGTAGGTCGACCACGTAGATTTTCGATGGAATTCCAAGATTTCACTCTAAACAAGTGCGACTTTGAGGCCTATGACAAGTGATTCTTAGAAAAACTCTCTAATGGTCCACTTGTTCAAATTTAGGTTATCTAGGGTGAGGCACTTGATTCCACAACCGCGAAAAAAGTCTAGCTCGATTCTATAGCCGGATTGGACACTTCTCTTTGTTTTGAGTTCACGCTGAAATCAGCGAGCAGTCCCTAATGTCACATGCGAAACATATTTTAACGGTTGGGGAACGCAATGTAATTGATCCTACCATCATCTAACCTATCCACCCTAACTTCCTATGTAACTTTCGTGTCGTTCCCTTCTTGTTTTAAGGTCACGTAGGTCGACCGTAGATTTTTCGATGGATTTCCAAGATTTCACTATAAACAAGTGCTACTTTGGGGCCTATGACAAGTGATTCTTAGAAAAACTCTCTAATGGTCCACATCTTCAAATTTAGGTTCTCTAGGGTGAGGCATTTGATTCCACAACCGTGAAAAAGTCTAGCTCGATTCTATAACCGGATTGGAAACTTCTCTTTGTTTTGAGTTCACGCTGAAATCAGCGAGCAGTCTCTAATGTCACATGCGAAAACATATTTTAAAGGTTGGGGAACGCAATGTAATTGATCCTACCATCATCTAACCTATCCACCCTAACTTCCTATGTACCTTTCGTGTCGTTCCCCTTCTTGTCTCTGGACGTAGGTCTAACCGCGTAGATTTTCGATGGAATTCCAAGATTTCACTCTAAACAAGTGCTACTTTGAGGCCTATGACAAGTGATTTTTAGAAAAATCTCTATCGGTCCACTTGTTCAAATTTAGGCTCTCTCGGGTGAGGCACTTGATTGAACAACCGCATGAAAAAGTCTAGCTCGATTCTATAGCCGGATTAGACACTTCTCTTTGTTTTGAGTTCGCGCTGAAATCCGCGATAGCTGTCCCCTAATGTCACATCCGTAAACATATATTAACGGTTGGGGAACGCAATGTAATTGATCCTACCATCATCTAACCTATCCACCCTAACTTCCTATGTATCTTTCGTGTCGCTCCCTTCTTATTTCGATGCGTAGGTCGACAAAGAGATTTTCGATGGAATTCCAAGATTTCACTCTAAACAAGTGCTACTATGAGGCCTATGACAAGTGATTCCTAGAAAAACTCTCTAATGGTCCACTTGTTCAAATTGAGGTTCTCTAGGGTGAGGCATTTGATTCCACAACCGCCAAAAAAGTCTAGCTCGATTCTATAACCGGATTGGAAACTTCTCTTTGTTTTGAGTTCACGCTGAAATCAGCGAAAGTCCCTAATGTCACATGCGTAAACATATATTAATGGTTGGGGAACGCAATGTAATTGATTCTACCATCATCTAACCTATCGACCCTAACTTCCTATGTACCTTTCGTGTCGTTCCCTTCTTGTTTGATGCGTAGGTCGACATAGAGATTTTCGATGGAATTCCAAGATTTCACTCTAAACAAGTGCTACTTTGAGGCCTATGACAAGTGATTCTTAGAAAAAATCTCTATCGGTCCACTTGTTCAAATTTAGGCTCTCTCGGGTGAGGCACTTGATTCCACAACCGCGAAAAAGTCTAGCTCGATTCTGTAGCCGGATTGGACACTTCTCTTTGTTTTGTGTTCACGCTGAAATCAACGCCACCCGGTCCCCTAATGTCACATCCGTAAAACATATATTAACGGTTGGGTAACGCAATGTAGTCATCTAACCTATCCACCCTAACTTCCTATGTACCTTTCGTGTCGTTCCCCTTCTTGTTTTGGTACGTAGGTCGACACAGAGATTTTCGATGGAATTCCAAGATTTCACTCTAAACAAGTGCGACTTTGAGGCCTATGACAAGTGATTCTTAGAAAAACTCTCTAATGGTCCACTTGTTCAAATTTAGGTTATCTAGGGTGAGGCACTTGATTCCACAACCGCGAAAAAGTCTAGCTCGATTCTATAGCCGGATTAGACACTTCTCTTTGTTTTGAGTTCACGCTGAAATCAGCGCGAGCAGTCCCTAATGTCACATGCAGAAACATATTTTAACGGTTGGGGAACGCAATGTAATTGATCCTACCATCATCTAACCTATCCACCCTAACTTCCTATGTAACTTTCGTGTCGCTCCCTTCTTGTTTCGATGCGTAGGTCGATTACGTAGAGATTTTCGATGGATTTCCAAGATTTCACTATAAACAAGTGCTACTTTGGGGCCTATGACAAGTGATTCTTAGAAAAACTCTCTAATGGTCCACATCTTCAAATTTAGGTTCTCTAGGGTGAGGCATTTGATTCCACAACCGCGAAAAAGTCTAGCTCGATTCTATAACCGGATTGGAAACTTCTCTTTGTTTTGAGTTCACGCTGAAATCAGCGCGAGCAGTCCCTAATGTCACATGCGCGAAACATATTTTAATGGTTGGGGAACGCAATGTAATTGATCCAACCATCATCTTACCTATCCACCCTAACTTCCTATGTACCTTTCGATCGCTCCCCTTCTTGTTTCGCACGTAGGTCGACATAGAGATTTTCGATAGAATTCCAAGATTTCACTCTAAACAAGTGCTACTTTGAGGCCTATGACAAGTGATTCTTAGAAAAACTCTCTAACGGTCCACTTGTTCAAATTCAGGCTCTCTCGGGTGAGGCACTTGATTCCACAACCGCCAAAAAGTCTAGCTCGATTCTATAACCGGATTGGAAACTTCTCTTTTTGTTTGAGTTCACGCTGAAATCAGCGCGAGCAGTCCCCTAATGTCACATGCAGAAACATATTTTAACGGTTGGGGAACGCAATGTAATTGATCCTACCATTATCTAACCTATCCACCCTAACTTCCTATGTAACTTTCGTCTTGTTCCCCTTCTTGTTTCGGTACGTAGGTTGACACAGAGATTTTTGATGGATTTCCAAGATTTCACTCTAAACAAGTGCTACTTTGGGGCCTATGACAAGTGATTCTTAGAAAAACTCTCTAATGGTCCACATCTTCAAATTTAGGTTCTCTAGGGTGAGGCATTTGATTCCACAAACGCCAAAAAGTCTAGCTCGATTCTATAACCGAATTGGAAACTTCTCTTTGCTTTGAGTTCACGCTGAAATCAGCGCGAGCAGTCCCTAATGTCACATGTAGAAACATATATTAACGGTTGGGTAACGCAATGTAATTGATCCTACCATCATCTAACCTATCCACCCTGACTTCCTATGTACCTTTAGTATCGATTTCCCTTCTTGTTTTGCAGATGTAGATCGACATAGAGATTGTCCATAGAATTCTAAGATTTCACTCTAAACAAGTGCTACTTTGAGACCTATGACAAGTGATTCTTAGAAAAACTCTCTAATGGTCCACTTGTTCAAATTTAGGTTCTCTAGGGTGAGGCATTTGATTCCACAACCTCCAAGAAGTCTAGCTCGATTCTATAACCGGATTGGAAACTTCTCTTTGTTTTAAGTTCACGCTGAAAATCTGAGCGAAAGCGTCTCTAATGTCACATGCGTAAACATATTTTAACGGTTGGGGAACGCAATGTAATTGATCCTACCATCATCTTACCTATCCACCCTAACTTCCTATGTACCTTTCGTATCGTTCCCCTTCTTGTTTCTAAGACGTAGGTCGACATAGAGATTTTCGATAGAATTCCAAGATTTCACTCTAAACAAGTGCTACTTTGAGGCCTATGACAAGGGATTCTTAGGAAAACTCTCTAACGGTCCACTTGTTCAAATTCAGGCTCTCTGGGGTGAGGCACTTGATTCCACAACCGCCAAAAAGTCTAGCTCGATTCTATAGCCGGATTAGACACTTCTCTTTGTTTTGAGTTCGCGCTGAAATCAGCGATAGCTGTCCCTAATGTCACATCCAGAAACATATATTAACGGTTATGGAACGTAATGTAATTGATCCTACCATCATCTAACCTATCCACCCTAACTTCCTATGTACCTTTCGTGTCGCTTCCCCTTCTTATTTCGGTGCGTAGGTCGACAAAGAGATTTTCGATGGAATTCCAAGATTTCACTCTAAACAAGTGCTACTATGAGGCCTATGACAACTGATTCGAGAAAAACTCTAATGGTCCACTTGTTCAAATTGAGGTTCTCTAGGGTGAGGCATTTGATTCCACAACCGCCAAGAAGTCTAGCTCGATTCTATAACCGGATTGGAAACTTCTCTTTGTTTTGAGTTCACGCTGAAATCAGCGCGAGCAGTCCCTAATGTCACATGCAGAAACATATTTTAACGGTTGGGGAACGCAATATAATTGACCCTACCATCATCTAACCTATCCACCCTAACTTCCTATGTACCTTTCGTGTCGCTCCCTTCTTGTTTCGTGCGTAGATCGACATAGAGATTGTCGATGGAATTCTAAGATTTCACTCTAAACAAGTGCTACTTTGAGGCCTATGACAAGTGATTCTTAGAAAAAAACTCTAATGGTCCACTTGTTCAAATTTAGGTTCTCTAGGGTGAGGCATTTGATTCCACAACCGCCAAGAAGTCTAGCTCGATTCTATAACCGGATTGGAAATTTCTCTTTGTTTTGAGTTCACGCTGAAATCCGCGTGAGCAGTCCCTAATGTCACATCCAAAACATATATTAACGGTTGGGGAACGCAAATGTAATTGATCCTACCATCATCTAACCTATCCACCCTAACTTCCTATGTACCTTTCGTGGTTCCGTCCCCTTCTTGTTTTGATGCGTTGCTGGTCGACCATTACGAGATTTTCGATGGATTTCCAAGATTTCACTATGAACAAGTGCTACTTTGGGGCCTATGACAAGTGATTCTAAGAAAAACTCTCTAACGGTCCACATCTTCAAATTTAGGTTCTCTAGGTGAGGCATTTGATTCCATAACCGTCAAAAGTCTAGCTCGATTCTATAACCGGATTGGAAACTTCTTTTGTTTTGAGTTCACGTTGAAATCAGCGCGAGCAGTCCCTAATGTCACATGTAGAAACATATATTAACGGTTGGGTGACGCAATGTAATTGATCCTACCATCATCTAACCTATCCACCCCTAACTTCCTATGTACCTTTCGTATCGTTCCCTTCTTGTTTCGGTACATAGGCTCGACATAGAGATTTTCGATGGAATTCCAAGATTTCACTGTAAACAAATATTACTTTGGGGCCTATGACAAGTGATTCTTAGAAAAATCTGTCATGGTCCACATCTTCAAATTTAGGTTCTCTAGGGTGAGGAATTTGATTCCACAACCGCCAAAAAGTCTAGCTTCGATTCTATAACCGGATTGGAAATTTCTTTTGTTTTGAGTTCACGCTTGAAATCAGCAAAAGCAGTCCCTAATGTCACATGCAGAAACATATTTTAACTGTTGGGTAACGCAAATGTAATTGATCCTACCATCATCTAACCTATCCACCCTAACTTCCTATGTACCTTTCTCGTGTCGTTCCCTTCTTGTTTCGGTACGTAAGTCGACATAGAGATTTTCGAAGGAATTCCAAGATTTCACTCTAAACAAGTGCTACTTTGAGGCCTATGACAAGTGATTCTAAGAAAAACTCTCTAATGGTCCACTTGTTCAAATTTAGGCTCTCGGGTGAGGCACTTGATTGAACAACCGCGAAAAAGTCTAGCTCGATTCTATAGCCGGATTAGACACTTCTTTTGTTTTGAGTTCGCGCTGAAATCCGCGATAGCTGTCCCTAATGTCACATCCAAAAATATATTAACGGTTGGGTAACGCAATGTAATTGATCCTACCATCATCTAACCTATCCACCCTAACTTCCTATGTACCTTTCGTGTCGTTCCCCTTCTTATTTCGATGCGTAGGTCGACAAAGAGATTTTCGATGGAATTCCAAGATTTCACTCTCTAAACAAGTGCTACTATGAGGCCTATGACAAGTGATTCCTAGAAAAACTCTCCAATGGTCCACTTGTTCAAATTGAGGTTCTCTAGGGTGAGGCATTTGATTCCACAACCGCCAAAAAGTCTAGCTTCGATTCTATAACCGGATTGGAAACTTCTTTGTTTTTGAGTTCACGCTGAAATCAGCCAGCAGTCCCTAATGTCACATGCAAAACATATTTTAACGGCTGGGGAACGCAATGTAATTGACCCTACCATCATCTAACCTTTCCACCCTAACTTCCTATGTACCTTTAAATGTCGTTCCCTTCTTGTTTCGATGCGTAGATCGACATAGAGATTGTCGATGGAATTCTAAGATTTCACTCTAAACAAGTGCTACTTTGAGGCCTATGACAAGTGATTCTTAGAAAAACTCTCTAATGGTCCACTTGTTCAAATTTAGGTTCTCTAGGGTGAGGCATTTGATTCCACAACCGCCAAGAAGTCCGGCTCGATTCTATAACCGGATTGGAAACTTCTCTTTGTTTTGAGTTCACGCTGAAATCAGCTTGAGCAGTCCCAAATGTCACAAGCGTAAAACATATTTTAACGGTTGGGCAACGCAATGTAATTGACCCTACCATCATGTAACCTATCCACCCTAACTTCCTATGTACCTTTCGTATCATTCCCCTTCTTCTTTTCTATGACGTAGGTCGACATAGAGATTTTCAATGGAATTCCAAGATTTCACCAGAACAAATGTTGCTTTGGGGCCTATGCCAAGTGATTCTTAGAAAAACTCTCTCATGGCCCACATCTTCAAATTTAGGTTCTCTAGGGTGAGGCATTTGATTACACAAACGCCAAAAAGTCTAGCTCGATTCTATAACCGGATTGGAAACTTCTCTTTGTTTTGAGTTCACGCTGAAATCAGCGAGCAATCCCTAATGTCACATGCAGAAACATATTTTAAATCATTGGGGAACGCAATGTAATTGACCCTACCATCATCTAACCTATCCACCCTAACTTCCTATGTACCTTTTCGTGTCGCTCCACTTCTTATTTCGATGCGTTGATCGACATAGAGATTGTAGATGGAATTCTAAGATTTCACTCGAAACACGTGCTACTTTGAGGCCTATGACAAGTGATTCTTAGAAAAACTCTCTAATGGTCCACTTGTTCAAATTTAGGTTCTCTAGGGTGAGGCATTTGATTCCACAACCGCCAAGAAGTCTAGCCGATTCTATAACCGGTTGGAAACTTCTCTTTGTTTTGAGTTCACGCTGAAATCAGCGAGCAGTCCCTAATGTCACATCCGTAAACATATATTAACGGTTGGGGAACGCAATGTAATTGATCCTACCATCATCTAACCTATTGACCCTAACTTCCTATGTAACTTTCGTGTCGCTCCCCTTCTTGTTTTGGTGCGTAGGCTCGACACATAGATTTTCGATGGAATTCCAAGATTTCACTCTAAACAAGTGCTACTTTGAGGCCTATGACAAGTGATTCTTAGAAAAACTCTCTATTCTTCTACTTGTTAAAATTTAGGCTCTCTCGGGTGAGGCACTTGATTCAACAACCGCGAAAAAGTCTAGCTTGAATCTATAGCCGGATTAGACACTTCTCTTTGTTTTGAGTTCACGCTGAAATCAGCGCCGGTCCCAAATGTCACATCCGAAAACATATATTAACGGTTCGGTAACGCAATGTAATTGATCCTACCATCATCTAACTAATCCACCCTAAATTCCTATGTACCTTTCAGATCGCTCCCCTTCTTGTTTCGCACGTAGGTCGACATAGAGATTTTCGATGGAATTCCAAGATTTCACTCTAAACAAGTGCTACTTTGAGACCTATGACAAGTGATTCATAGAAAAACTCTCTAATGGTCCACTTGTTCAAATTTAGGTTCTCTAGGGTGAGGCATTTGATTCCACAACCGTGAAAAAGTCTAGCTCGATTCTATAACCGGATTGGAAATTTCTCTTTGTTTTGAGTTCGCGCTGAAATCCGCGCCCGCAGTCCCTATTGTCACATCCAGAAACCTATATTAACGGTTGGGGAACGCAATGTAATTGATCCAACCATCATCTTACCTATCCACCCTAACTTCCTATGTACCGTTCGTATCGTTCCCCTTCTTGTTTCGGTACGTAGGTCGACATAGAGATTTTCGATGGAATTCCAAGATTTCACTCTAAACAAGTGCTACTTTGAGGCCTAGGACAAGTGATTCTTAGGAAAACTCTCTAACGGTCCACTTGTTCAAATTTAGGCTCTCTCGGGTGAGGCACTTGGTTCCACAACCGTGTTGGTATACCTTATAGCATAAAATATAGAGGTTTTTAAACGAAAATAAGGGCTTAAAATGAATATCAACATAGTATAGGGGCTTGACTAACATGATTCCACTAGTTTTGGTGATTTATATATTTTTCAGTGGATTAAACGAGAAAATGCCCAAGAGTTTGCAAGCCTTACGACATAAAGACGTATCCGTGACGTAACCCAATATGGAACATACACTAGAACATTCCAGAAGAGACCGAGAGAGCACCGTAAGGAAGGTCCACCTCGGCAGCGCCAGCGGCGCCCACTCAGGGGCATGGCGGCGCCGTGGGACCCCCTATCATCCTCCCATTCAAGGTCGGTTCACCACCGCCTATGAGGAGCAATCTAGTCCATCCATCAAGGTCGGTTTGATCCAAGGGCTCCCGTGCATCCTCTCAAGGGCTATATAACAAGCCCCCGACCCCGGGGAAACCCTAATTCATTCATAATTCATTCTACTCCATACCAAGTCCATCATCAAGACCCCAAGTCAAGATCCTAAGCCCTAGTTCCACCATAATTAGAGCAATAGCTATCTAGGTTAGCTCTAGAGGAAGTCAAGTATTGTCTTGGATTCCTGGATAGTCAAGAAGTAGCGGGGGCTTAAGCTTCACGTGGCTTCTCTTGTATCTCATTTGTAAGTATTTGTTAGTATACAATTGCCATGACTTTATTCTATTTAATGATTATATTCTTAGTTATATGCTTCTATGCTTATTATGATTATATATTTAGTTTAGTATGTTCGTCTTTATATTCAAGCATGGAGTCGTATAGCCCCTTTAGATGCACACTATGTGGGTGGTCGACAAATGTGTAAACGTGGTGTTTATACAACGCTTGCCTGCGACATCACCCTATATTCGGGAAGTGTGGTAGATCGTGGATGTGATACTCCCATTGAGTCCTTTGGAGTCCACCCCCGAATGTAGGGCTAGTTGAACCTTGTTACTATGGTTGGTTGGTTTTGTTCCTAATCTTCCTTAGTAATATTCACCATGTGTAGATATAATGCTTCCATACGATGATGACTAGGTGTATTGCACTAGTTGTAGTATGCATTGACATATAAGTAGGAGTAACTTAGGGATATTCCATCCACCTCACCTATACTATGGTATTTAGCCTTTTATGATACTAGCTAGTGGCATATGATGATCTTTGACTTGGATGATGCTATCATTATTATTATTATCTTTATTATGTGACTTACCTCGTTTGAGTTTAGTATGATGCATATGGTTTACTCTACATTACACCACTGCAAGTGAATCAATATTAAATCATCAACCTACCCATAGCCATCCCTTTCTTGTCGGTAGAATATAAATACGATACCTGGATAGAATCCTGGTGAGATGCTACAATAGGGTAATTCTATCTGTGCGCTTGCAGATCGATACCAGAATTATATTATCATAGCAAGAGTTTCAAGTGTCAATATAAGAATATCCGTTCACGCATTTCTTTAGCGTTGTGAGCTAGGGTGACAGACTAGTTTCGTAGGCAATGCTAGAATGTGTGGTACAGCTTTTGTGCCTATCGTGGTGAGATTAACTCCACCATCGATAATGTTGCAAAGTCATAAACCATAACTAATTCCGTCTAACTTTACTAACTCTCCGATCTGACTTTTATTGGAATGTGAGATTAACTCACATCCAAGCTGACTTATTAGATAAATACCATTTATACATTTCTAGCGCCGTTCCCAGATGTGGATCGTGTTAGAG